>JANHFQ010001957.1:0-10802 GCA_032468035.1 Aparallactus werneri
ATTTTTATTTTTTATTTTATTTTTATTTTTTTGGGGGGGGGGTACCAAGCTAGTCTTGTAATAAATGCTTGGTGGGTATCAATTCTGCCTGAATTGTTCACATATTTTGTATATTCTTTGACACAAACAATATATTTAACCCACGTGGACTAATATTCATGTTCCTTTTTCCCATCGTATCTTTTTTCATCTAAGGAAAAGTGAGCCTCCTTCCAAACTTGTGAAATCTAATGCTATAAATCACCACCCCTCCTCTTAAGAAAAAAAATTATGGGACAGCTGCATATCCCATAAGTGCGATATTTCATTCATTGCCTTGCTCCTGAGAGATGATCCTGAATACTGATCAGAGACTCCCCCAAATTCAGCCAAATTCTGCTTTGCTTGCAAGATAACTGACAGGTGGCTGGAAGGAAAATAATTTTCTGCATAAAGATCATTATACTCTAACAAAGCTTGTGGGGTTCGTGCCAGGAAGCTTTTTAAGGAGATGCATTCAGATAGGAAAAGATAGAAATGAAATCGTACAGTAGGTTACTAGAAAGTCTAGCATTGAAATGCATGTTTTTTTGCACACTACAGATGGTTAAAAAAGAGCTACTTCTGATGTTCAGACTTAATTTTGGATTTTTCTGATCCTAGATATCAGCAAGAAAGCAACAGAAGATAGAGTAATAAGGAGCTCCAGGAATATGACAGAGTGGGTTTTTTTGGGGAAGTTTGAAGACCCCTTGTGTGGCCAATTTGGGCAAGATTGGTGCAGCCGTTGAAGAGCATATAAGGCACACACACACACACACACACACACTGCTTTATATATGTAATAGATAGAATAAGGTAACACACTAGAGGTTTCTGTGTGATAGTAATCTATAGCTCCTCTTCTTTAAGTTAACACAGAAAGTGGAAGTATTTTATTCTTCCTTATTTCTGGAGAGGGTTATGAATGTCAGTATTGTTTGAGGGAAAACAAAGGCAGGGACTCAGAAGTGGTATTCAGCCAGTTCCGACAGGTTTGGGAGAACTGGTAGCGATAATTTTGATTGGTTCAGAGAACTGGCAAATACCACCCCTGATTGGCTGACCATATAGCCACGCCCACCAAGCCATGCCCATAGAACCGGTAGTAAAAAAAATTGAAACCCACCACTGCAGTGACTGATATGTGAATTGGGTCTTAAAATTTGCTCGAAAAGTTGTGGCATAATAGGATTAATAAAGCAGATTATCAGATGGCAAATACAAATATAAGATCGAACAAGTATTATGAGACTCAGCAGTAATTGTGGAGCCGTACAAATTATGCAAAACTTGATATTTGTCTTTTTTTAATTCTTTTTAAAAAAATTATAATAGTTACATTCCAAAGAACCATATTAGTCTCACATAATCAGAGGAGGTTTATGCTTGCATCCAATTAACAATATCCAAATATTTCAAGATGCTGTAGAAATCAAGTGGATATTAAAAATCAGGTGAGTGAGTGATAAGCCATGGAGATATGCTGCCTGAATAGCAAGACCTAAAGTTTAAGGTAACGGGGAATGTCTGGCTGGAAAATTCTGGAAGTTGAAGTTCACATGTCTTAAAGTTGCCAGGGTTGGACATCTTTGCTTTAAATAATATGCCTTTGGTTGTCAATAAAGAAACTTTTTGGATCCTGGAAGATTTAAAATACCTTTTAGAGCCCACATTCTATCTTCTAAATAAATATATTCCATGCCCTGTGGATTTGTAAAATGGAGACCACCGTAGAATAATACTTCAAGATGTATTGCTCCTTGGTTTTCTTTTCCCAAGTGGCAGCCAGTTATTAATATCAGCCAGTAAAATAAAGTAGTGTTGAAAACCTTTGACACAAGCCAGAAAATAAGGGGAAGGGAAAAATACAAATCCTTATACTATATTTCATGACACACAGACTCTAACATGCCTGGTTGATCACATTCATATTTAATTTTTCAACAGAAGTTGAAAAATAAAGTGTAAGAGACAACATAATTAGGTAAAATGTGTTGCCTCTGATGCTGATTCAGTTTTTCTTTCATTTTCTACCATTATGATAGCAAAAGGTCAGGATATGAAATGCCAAGAACATCCCTAGCTGATCTGTGTTCATCCTGGGAATGCATCAACAGTCATAAAATTTTAAACAGCTACGGTAAATCTCTTTGCAAATATTGCCTTCATTTTTACAGTAAAGCCTCTGATGAAATACAGAAGGCTTGTTTGTTATTTGGGGCTGGTTAACCCTTAATATAGAGCATTATATTTTATCTTCCTGAGCTGGATACCTTTGCGGCTTTATGACGGCTTGTTTGTAAGAGAGAGCAGCATGGGAAGAGTTAAGATGAGATCACAAGCCATTAGCCAAATTTAGTTCCCATCACTGTGGGATGAGTAATTGAATTGTTCTCTGGTCAAAACATTTATCTGCAGCTCTTTGCTTGCAGCTGTCTAAAATGCCAGTTTGACATTGTTCAGAGGCGTCTTTTTAAGACTCTAGCTCCATTCAGGCCTGGGTTGATCAAAAATTATAATTGTGTAACAAGCAGGAAACATAGCTTGCCTAAGTAATGAACCCAAATAAATGGAAGATGAAAGATACTGATTCATCGTTGCTGTGTCTTTGTTTCTCTTAAAAGTGACAGTTAGAGACTGTTCCTTTAGGATATGTCTCTCATTCTCATGTAAAGAAAGAACAGGACAGGGCCCTTAAGAGGTCATGTTTTGCTTAGATGGGACCCAGGGCAACTCAAAAACAGTAATGGCCAAAATGATCTGCAATAACAATCAACAATAAAAGCAACAAATTTTATGCAGTGTAGTTTTTAGGCAGCTCGAAGGGGGTTGGCTAAAACTTTAAAACATTGTAGAAAGGCCCAATGAGAGAAGCACAAGAGGGGGTTTTTATATTTACCTTAAAAAATAGCCTGCCTCTCTAGGATTGCCTGGAAATGATACTGTCCTTATATAATATGGGCAGGGCATGTTAAGATTGGTGGGTTCACTTGGCTTTGGTTCCTTTCCCTCCCATCAAAGATCACAAGTTGGTAGGAAACATCTGTCAAGCATTCTTACTGAAGGATGGAAAAGGTGGAGAGTTTTGACAAAAGCCATCTGGCAAAACTCTTCTAACTTTCTGCAAGTATTGATGACTGGTGGAGAGGGCTTGTTAGAGATTTAAAATAGGTTTATTTTTTATTTTATAGATTATCGTTGCTGTTGCTTTATGGTGAAATAAAGATGTGACACATGTTGTGTCTAACTATAAAACTATTTATTGAATACAAAAATAATAAAGGAAATATATATATAAAACTAATTGAGCCCTTTGTCTTCTTGCCAGCCATGCAGCCACATGACTGGTCCCTTTAGGTAACAAGATGGAATTGAATCTGGAGAGAGAACGTTGTCCTCAAGTGAACTGTAGGACCTCCCCTTCCTGTGGGAGGTAGAGGGGGGAGTTTGGGTAAACCCCTCTTTATCCGGGATTTCACATTACAGCATGATGCAGTAATATTCCAACAGGGCTCTAAGTCATGAAGGAGCAGAGAAATATCCAAATATCACCATCCTACATGCTTTCACTCTTTTTGAACAAAGAAGCTTTGTTCAGTGTTTTTGTTTTTGTTTGTTTTTGTTTGTTTTCTTTGTTCTTCCACATTAAAGTGGAAGAACTTAAGTGTGTGCTCCATAGCATTTCATTTCTCTCTCTCTTTAAACTACTCAGTTTTATTTTGTTGAGTTCTTCAGCAGTCTCTGCAATGTCTGCAGTCGTATGCAATGCACTCCAATAGTTCTAGTTGTATTCCTGTTTTAATTAGTTACGGGTAGCAAGCTCTCTGTCCTCTCTGCCTTTCGGTTTTCTTTAGTGGCTCCTATCTAACCCTGGAACAAGCCAGCTACAGAAACGTCATAGCTGTTTAACTTGGCTAGTTTAAATTCAGAGTCCACCCTTTTTTAAAATTTGAGAATGGAATTACATTGTATTATCATTTCTTGTGGACGATTGGCCTACATCTAGAAAAGGAGTTGTAAGTTCTAATGTATTGCAGCTGTGCAAGCAAGAATGGAAGTTTTTAATGGGGAACTGAAGATTGTTTTTTCAATCTAGTTGAGTGTTAGATTGTATAATAAAGGGCAAACTTAACCTAGAACTTAATTGTTTGTATATAGAGATTCTTTAAAATAGATTTGGTATCTAATTGTTAATTGCAGATCTCAATCTGTACATAGACTTGAAAACTTAAAGATCTTCCTTCTTTGTTCCCAGTGTGAATAGAGTTGGAAGTTTTTAAATAGAAGTATGGTCTACTCTAATTCATACTGAACACTGAAACAAGCCTTTTAATCAGGACTTGTTAAGCAGCCAATAGTGCCCAAGTTCACACATAACATTAAACTATAATGGGTGGGAATATCAAAACAAGCCTTTAAAAACACTATGATTTATAGGTATATGTTAATTAGACCATAGAAAATATTAAATTTAAATTATTTATTTAAATCATTATTTCATGATGACTGGAGTACTTTCTCAGTTACTTTGCTCTATTCTTACCATTCTATTTTTATTTCTTCATAGAGATGCAACTATTATTTTTTCATTGAGCATTTATTTGTATCTTTATTATTTTTACAAATAACTCAAGGTGGCAAGTATATCCAATACACCTTTTTCCTCCTACTTTCCTTACAACCCTGTAAGGTGGCTAAAGTGGGAGAGAATGACAAAGTCACCCCGAAGTCTGCCTGTCTGTCTAACCTGTTGTATCTGCTGATACCTCTCTCTTGTATGGGCATTGAATTGTTTGGGCTACAGAAGGACTGGTAGCCAAAAACTGAATTTGCTATTATTAAAACAACCACCAGAACACTGACACGTCATGCCTGAAAATTCATACACTGTTAAAGGCACAAATTGCTGTATATAGATTAAAAAAAAGATTATGATCCGCAAAATGTATGCAGTTGTTTCTCCTTTCACAGATGTACTGATTGACAGAGTTGGAAGGGACCTTGTAGGTCATCTTCGAGTCCAGCCCCCTGCCTAAACAGGATAATTGCCTCTAACTAGGATCGAACTCACAGCGTCCTGATTGAGGCGAGAGATCTATGATTCTCATTTTCTCGGGTTTAATAACCAGCCGAATTCCCCGAACAAAAAGCAGTTTACAACCCAACACAAAAAATCTGGGTCTTTGCTTCGTTAACTTTCGGTTACCGAAATTAAAGAAATTACAACCGCGCTGGGAAAACAAGCAAGGCAAAACCTTCCCGTTGAGTTACAACTGAGAGGGCGGGGCTTAAGTCTTGACGTCATCAAGCGCAGCCTTTGCCGCTGACACCCGTAGGCGAGCGGGGTGAAAAACACAACCAAAAGTCGCTGGTGGTGCGCCAGGTAAAGAGCGGCATGCGCTGAGGATGGTTTTAGCGCGGGTTGCGGGGTCTTCTTGTGACAGGGCGGCCTCCGGCCGGTTCCATCACTATAAAGGAGGGGGGAGCGGCGGTAAGAGTGGGAAAATATTGCTGGACACAGCCCCCCCTTGTTCCAATATGACCATAATTCCCTTTCTCCATTTCATTGTGAAGGACCCCCTGTCTTCTCCTTCGTCCAGCTTCTTAAGCTGACCTGCTCAGACAAGAGCCCCCCATTTGTCTCCCCTTCTCCCAACTCAAATCCTATGAGCTTGTCGATTTAAAGGAAGGACTGGGTGGAACGTACGTAGAACCTTCTGAGCTGGGAATTGGTTCGGTAGAGCCCCAGATGCCGCCCGTGGGAAGAGGGCGACCGGTCGTCTTTGTTCGTCCCGACCCGGTTCTGTCACGCCAAGAGCTGCCACTTACTGTCTGCCTGAATTCGCGGTGGGGATTTTGATTGAACCTGCCGGAGAGGGGCCGGGAAGGAAGGAGCAGCAGCTCCTGGCAGATGCTTTCTGGCAGCCACAGGATGCTTACCTTTTGTGCATCTCCTCCTGTGATTCTCTGGGCAATGCATTGGACTGGGGCTCTGCAGGGGGAGTAGGATGGGGGGAGGAGGGGAAAGAACTGGTCGTATGCCCTCCATCTACCCTCTCATTCTCTCTCTCTCTCTCTCTCTCTCTCTCTCACACACACACACACACACACACACACACACACACACACACACACACACACACACTACTGGTTATGTTCTCTCCACTCATGGACTCGCAAAGCAACCAGTTCCCTATTTAGCTCATGTGTTATGTAAATCCTAGCATGTGCTGTTCCCTTAGGTGTCTGGAAAACACCGGGGGTTCCTTGAGTCAGCAGTGGTTGTGCACTATGTGGGGTGAGCTCAACTTTGATGTATAGAAGAAAGGGCGAGTAAAATGTTCTTGTGCTTATTGATTAGGGGAGCATTTGTCATCTTTGTTTAATCACTTGAATAGAATGGAGTCACACTAAATTCTCTCCATGGCAGGTCTTGCAAAAAGCACAGAAATAAGGGGATGAAATTGCATTGCCCAGGAAGAAACCTGAGCAAGCAACAGGAAGGAAGTAGAAGCAGAACTTTCATATATTTCATGCTTACTTGGGAAGTAAAAAGGACTCTGGAAGAGTCTGAAGACTTCTGGTAGTTCCTCCTGTTCTTTCCCAACTGTTAAGAGAAGAAAAATTTTACTATCTGTGACTAGAGGGCAGCAAAGAGTTAGTATTCCCTGCAGTTATCTTCTGCCACCTAGGGGTTCTCTAGATTTTTACATCATGATATCATGGTCTTAAGACTTAACATATTGATTGCAATACAGACATTTTTGGTGAAACTGATGCTTTCTCAGCTTTTTCATGAAGTTTCAGCTTTCTGTCTGCCTGCATTTGAGTGTCATTACAGTAGTTTCAACCACTTTCACATGGAGCGCTACTTTTAATTTCCCAATCACTTTTTGGAAGGAATTCACTTTCCCTTCAATGCAAATTTTTAATGTCTCTCTAATTAAACACCACAAAGGCATTGCAGAATAGCTTACCTACAAATATTAAAAAGGAAACCGCTTTTATTCTCCAACTTATGATCTAAATATTAATATGGTTTGGGCTCCAATATCTCTCAAACTTACATCAGGGAATAGTGGATGATAATGTCAGTAGCAAATGTAGAATAAATACCTAATTCTGCTTGCGATTCCAGGAAGTAGTCTGACCCTGTCTTTTTTTTTTTTAAATACAGTACTGTATATCCATCTATTTTCAAACTGAATTTCAAAAGTATACAAGTGTGAGTAGATAAATAGGTAGCACTTTGCTGGGAAGGTACCAGCGCTCTGTGTGTCATGCTGGCCACATGACCATGGAAATGTCTTTTGATCAATGGCCTTGAAATGGAAATGAATACCATCCCCTATAGTTGTCAATGACTAGTGGGGTAAAATCTGCAGGGACACCTTTATATGTATATATATATGTGTGGATTTATGTGCATGTGTATATGTATACACACACACACAGAGGGTATATCCATGGTTTTAAAGTGTATATTATTTATTGATCACATTTTTAAACTTTCAGCAGTTTATAATATGCAGTAAAAGACCATAAATATAAACTCCCAAAATCAATAAAACATAGAAAACTATTACATTAATAAAACTAAATCATATCCTAGCTAAGATGGAATCAAGGGCCAGATGCCTTCTAGAATGTTTTGAGCAGCTTTTAAAAGACAATCAAAATGGAAGTTCTTCTGATACTCGGTTGGGAAGCTGTTCCATAGGACTACTGCAGCCATAAAAACCAGTACCACTATGCCTCATCCTCCCTCACTTCCATAAAATGGGCATCACTTGCTGTTTCTCCCACATAGATGAAATATGTTGGGTTGATTCCAATGGGTGAATATTCTGTAGCTAACCAGGTACCAACCCATGTTTTTCTACAATGAAGTAGTGCCAATTTCAAAATAAATTACATGGTTCATATGGTGCAACAAGTAATGGTTTGCTTAAAAATCTACAACATTTGTTTTATTTGTTACAACTAGCTTGAATCCTAATGGACTTTGGGTTTGGTACAACAAAATGCAAAAGACAAACAAAATTTCAGTGATAGTTAAAGTAATATATTATTAAATGTCATCAATACACATCCAAGGGATCCTTAAAATTTGACTAATATAAGTGCTGAATGAATGTTGAAATAAAGCTGCTTTAGCTTCCTTATGCAAAAGAGATACCAGAGTTTATCCAAGGTGTTAAATCATAAACTTCAGCTTACAAAATTAAAAAAAATCATTTTACATTCTAAGCCAAAATGTACCCATTGTACATCAATCTTCTACATTGCTATTCTCTGGGAAGTGCAGCAGAATAGGTTAGAGTTTACCATAGCTATGCAAAGAGAATAAGAGGTAATAAGTTAGCTGATCACACATCCTGTAACTTATATTAACTTATATTCTCATATTGAATTGTGTTTTCATAAGCACTGAACTACATACAGACAAGCGATCTCCATTTTAACCTAGCCCACATGTCAATCTAGCCCTTGTATAGTTCAAGGTGTTGTACAAACTAAAAAAATGAATTAAATAACCACACTGGTAAATGTATTAACGCAGCCTTGTTTGAACGATAATGCAATTATTTTGGCTTCAACTTAGCATATTGTCTGAATGCAGCCAATGTGGTTTGTAAACAACAGTTTGTAATTCCAACAAGTTCTGTGAATCTTACAACAATTTATTCCATAATGTACAGCTAAGCAAAGCATGTTGTCTGAACCTAATTTTGCAGTACTAAACTAAACAGCTAAATGGAAGAAAGTTCAAATGGGATTTGGCTTTCAGTAGAGTGGACCTGATTCCTAATTCTTTCTCTTTCTGTACTGCAGCTTGATGGAATATGTCTTTTTGACAGTCTTTGTTCATATAACTAGGCCAGCCTTGTCTTCTATCTTCAAACCCTCAGTTCAGTCTTTTGTTCTCAATTTCTATTTCCAATCTCTTGTCCTTAGCTTGTGTCAAGCTAAGCCCAAGAACAATATGGAATGTATTCAGCCAGGGTTCACTTCTTTATTTGCTTACACGTAACAGATAGAATCTTGCCAGACTAAACCCTTACTACCCTCATCCTAACAAATATACCCTGGGAGAGTCCAAGGAGTGGCTATTTAAACTCTTTTTCTCTTCTCCTATCTATCTCCGGGCTGTGCTGCCTCTCGTCTCCCTCTCCTCATATCTAGAATGTGCTCCCTCCTTCCTAGGAAATTGCAGTTCAGTAGTCCTTCACACCAGCTCCCCCTCTCCCACTGTGGGCATAATCTCTCCCAGCCTGGGAGCCAAATTTGTTTGTTTATTATTAGACTTCTATGTGGTCCATCTCGCCCAAATGAGTTACCAGATCCTTGGAGCCCTTATTCCCCAGCTGCTACTGTTTAATTCCAGATCTCCCTGCAATTAATTCCTCCTGATCCATGGATGAGAGAGCAGATCTGATCTGTATCTAGGGAGCCTCGATTCTGTCAGTCGAAGTCTACATATGTTAAAGTGGCCAAAAGTAAGAAACAGCCGAGGAGGTGGACAGAAATCTCAGTTGCATCAATGGGGCCACTTGTAGCTGGGGATTCCTATTGTTGAAAGTCTCCAGAGAGATGACAGAAAGTTGGTGGGTCAGGCTGGTGGTGAATGATGCAGACTGCCTCAGTTGCTAATTCTCTCTGTCGTTGGAGCAGCTTTCCACCTGAGGCTCAATTAGCTCCAATCTTGTTGAGTTATTAAAATCTTGTTATTCTAGCAGGTCATGAGGGCTGATAAGGTATGAAGCTTTTATCTTCCTGTGGTAAAAGTGTTTAAGTTCCAGGGTTGTCTGATTTAAAGGGAAGGCATTGGAAACATTTATTATTCATTATTGCTTTAATCCTATTTATGGATTTAAGTTTATAGGTCAGACAGAGTCAGCAAGTACAGTCTCTACAGGTAGTCCGTAACTTACAACCATTTGTTTAGTGACTGTTTGAGGTCACAATGATGCTGAAAAATGTGACTTATGACTGTTTTTCATATTTACGACCATTGCAGCATCCTCATGGTCAGGTAATCAAAATTTGGGTGCTTAACAAATGTGGTGTATCGATGTATTTATGACAGTTGCACTGTTCTGGCATCATTTGATGATCATTTGTAACCTTTCCAGCCAGCTTCTAGCAAGCAAAATCAATGGGGAAGTCAGATTCACTTACTTATAAAACCATTATTGCACTTACACTTTTGAATATGGTTAATATTTGCTATAATGACAATATATATGAATATATTCCATAACATTGGCAGCTGTGAATGAAGTAAGTGAGGACATTATAGAATAACTGTGATTATTTCTTGCTTTTAGATCAATTTAACAAGACCTCATTGTCTTAAAATTAACTTCATCACATGAATAATGTAATGCAATTCCAATTACATAGCGTATGGTTTTGCAGTATTCTTTCACAGTAGACAACATTATTAGAAAAACTAAACTAATTGCACTAAAACTATCCAGGCAAATACAGTAGATCATAGCTTTGGGAAACAGACACTGAAGTTCTCCAAGTCTGAGGATTCTTCTAATATATATTTCTATGTGTTTATGTATGTATATTTCAAAATATTTTTAGGTTACACCCACATGACTTTAATTTAAGGGATTGGCTACAGTGTTTCAAAATGCTCAGTTCTTGAATGAGCACAGATGCTTTTGTATTTTAGCCCACTCTTGTTTCCATGGCCAGTAAAACCAGTGTGGTGACTCTGGTCTGCATGGTTGGGTCCTTCTTTTGAACACGGGGGATCAATGGCT
>JANHFQ010001958.1:22198-32875 GCA_032468035.1 Aparallactus werneri
CAGCACGGACCACTGGAGAATGAAGAGTTCTTCACTTACCGTGAACGATCATTCTCTGTAGGTCCGTGCTGGCCTCTACGCCCCGCCCTGACTGGCATTCATGGGTAGAGGTCTATTAGTGGTACACAGGGCCAATGGGCACAACGTTGTTGTTCAGTGAGTTGGTTATGTTTTCTTTCAAGAATCCTTGAGGTTGTTACATGGATAGTTATGTTCTTGTGTTGATGGATTAAGCATGATACGCTGATGTTCAATAAATAATTTGTTAATAATTACCTTACATTAAGGGAATAGTGAGTTTTATTTTGTCTCCCAAACGGGGAGTGGAGTAAGTGACATCAAGCACGCTAAGCTAACGCTTTTCTCCAGTATTAATGATAATAGCTTTCTTCTGCTATCTGAATCTGGGGAATCCTGACTCCACCCCTTGCAAAAGATGACTTGCCTGACCAGGGGCGGAGCCCACCTAGTAGAGGCCAGCACGGACCTACAGAGAATGATCGTTCACGGTAAGTGAAGAACTCTTCATTTTTTTAAATCCACTTATTGCTGAGACTCAAGAACAATTTCAGGCTATATAAGGCCAGTGTGCCCAATCTTGTAGAAATTGGAGGAATATATAATAACAAAATCATCTAAGGACAGGAGGAAGGTTGTTACTGCCTTACTATTAACTTTGGATGGAATTCTCATTACAAGTTGAATATAAGCAGTGATTCTTTGTGCTAGAAGAACTGTTGTAAACATCTATGCAGTTGGGACATGAGAGCCACCAAGGACTATGAGAACAAAGCAAAGATTATGAGATTTCTATTAGTGGTTAGGGATGGAAGCAATAGTGGTGCTCACCAACATTAGTGACCAGTAGAAAAAGCAATAAGGTAATTTTTATATACCTCTAAAATGTGGGCTACTAAAAAGGGGAGGAAAGACATATTTGGCATAAAGTAGATGTGACATATTATTATTTTAATTATATATTATGTCTTTCAGGTCTTGGAAGACTAAACCAGGAACTAAAAAAGGGGAGAAAAAAGGTCTATGCTATACAACAAAGAAGCGTCTTCTGATAAGAATGTGCTAAATCTTTTTCTACCATTTTGCAGATATAAGCTTAGTATGCAGGTCATTTCACAGACAGCTGCTATCACAGAATAGTGCCACTTCCCTGCTGTCATAATAGTGTCACTTCCCTGCTGTGGCAGGCTGAATCCTGCAGGATAAGTACCAGAATTGGTCAGGAGTGGGGCTTTTCTCTCCTTCTTATATGTAACTAGCTTATTACCCGGCTTTGCCCGGGGAAAATGGGGCCTGTTCCTTCCTTGCTGTGTTCTCATTTTGCAAGCAGGGATATGTGCAGCATATAATTCCCAAAGTTCTTTGCCTGATTTGCATTCCTTGCCTCTATTGGCTGGAGAAGCTCCAATTTGCATATGTTGCCTGTATTGGCTGGAAAGCCTCCTCACTCATCCTGCACATGCTCAGTGCAGGTTTTCATGTTCATTGCTGGGGCTGGCAGTCTGCATTTCTGCACCATTTTTGGGGACACAGACCCACCGTGGATGTGTGTGGCCCCCATGGCCCCCCAGTGTTAATCTCCAGCATGCAAGGTATGTGTGCGGCAAGTTTGAGCGGGATTGGTTGTGCCATGGAGGAGCCTTTACAGTACATACATACTCAGCCACACCTCTCTTTTATAGATATAGATACCATCTCTTACTGTGATGCTAAAATGAGTTAATATTCACTAGGCAAGCAGCACCTTAATCTTAATAAGTTAATTTTGAAAGACAGCCCCTCTTTTGAGCAGGTACTGTATGTCCAGGGTCTACGAATACTTGGGGATCCTGCCCAGTCTTTTGCTTTCATCAAAGACTCAGTCCCGTCAAGTCACCATCAAGATTATTTTTGGGGTGGGTGGGCAGCTTTCAGTTTCCTACATATAAAATAATTTCAGTTTTTATATATATTTGCAGAGTACCCCAAAAGTTTTCACTGAAAAACAGAGCTTTTACACCACAAATGGTCAAAGACGTCAAGTTCACACAAGAGACCACAACAATTCAGCATCCCCTTTCCAGATTATTGCAAAAGAGTTCTTTTCTGGAAATGATACAGACCAGGGGTGTCAAACTTGAGGCCTACAAGCCGGATGCATCATGCGCTGGCCACACCCACCACCGGTTTAGCGAAGGGGGGAAAAGTCACGCTACGTCACATGACGATGTGATGATGCGAGTTGATACCCCTGATATAGACCACGAACAATGAGGTTGTTGTTATCTTCCTTGTGCTGCCAGGGAAGTTTTTATACTCACATCTAAGCCTATTGGGCATCTTTTCCTTAAACAGTCCTATGGAAATTTCTGGGCTATCTGAACTTAAAACAGTCTTTAGCCACCTTCAAATTAGTGGGTTTCTCTTGCTGTCAGCTTCTGTTCCAAACTGCTGCTGATGTATTGGCATTGCAGTTTTTCAGACTGTGCTGGGTGAGGAAAAGGAAGGTGCTTTACCAGCTGCTGGTTTACTAGAGGCTCTCAAGGTTTTGGCCAGATTAATGAGGTTGCTGGGCTCTGCTTCCCATTTCAGCTTGATTGCTGTTGACTTACTGAAGTCCAAGCCAGCTCCTCTTTTACCATCAGTTGCCTGCTGAGTTGATGGCTGCTCTACTGCAAATTTGTCCTCTCTGCTCTCCCACCTGGACACAAATCTTCCTCCGAAACAGCCCACTGACGTGGCCAGCATTTTCCCCTTTCCCCCTGACTGGAAATCAGGTATAACCCAGTGTCCTTCAGCCTTCTTAAAGTCCAAAGGAAAAATCAAGAGAAAGAAGAGCCCATGTTGTTCACTACAAGGTTTTCCTTCTACAATTACTTTAAACTCAATCAGCAAAAAAAAGCACCTGGTAAAACTGGGAATTAACAACAACAACAACACCAAAAGAATAAACCGAGTGATCCATTTTCATTTTGTCTAGCGACCAGGAGTCTCCAAACTTGGCAACTTTTAAGACTTGTTGACTTCAACTCCCAGAATTGCCCAGCCAGCATGGCTAGCTGAGGAATTCTGGGTGTTGAAGTCCACAAATCTTAAAGTTGCCAAGTTTGGAGACCCCTGCGAGTCTTAACTATCTGAGCACCAGCTGGACTTATAACATTTTACTAGGGAATTCTGCTACGGCTACACTGTGATGTTCCGTGAACAGCTAGTCTTTTACAGTCATGCAATCAGCTGCAGCTTTTGGGTTTTAATTGTGATCCGAGTTCACTGAATGTTAGTTTATGCACCAGAGGACAAATGGTGTCATTCTGAGATATGATAACGGAGCGGATACTTTTCTGTATATTTGCTAAGTGACATACGGTGGCATTTAACAGCATTACTGTTATGGTACATTAGGTTCCAATCACAGCAATGGCAAATCATAGCCATTTCCGTCGCTTCTACCTTGAAGGAACATATGGGCTGTGTTCAAAATGCAAATGAAAATTCTGGCAAAAGATTTCTCATTTTAAAATGACTATGTTGAAATAGAAGAGAGAGGAAAAAAATCCATAGATCTTAAATATGTGTGCATATTCATTTCCAGTCTTAAAATCTATCCATCTGTAAAAATAATAATAAAATGCTACAAGTGGTCAGAAGAGGGAGCTGCTCTTCCTTCCCATCTAAATTGCCAAGGGAAATATATATATATAAAGTTAATTTCTTGGGCTTTGGTTTCATCAGATACATCCAGCCACATTGTGGTGGATAGCCAGTGGATTACATGAGGGCATGACTTGCAAATACTTTGAGCGTAGTGATCATGCTAAATCTTTAAATGGCATGATTGGGTAAGTGACATAAATGGATTCTCCTTTTCAGTCTTATAAAAGTTAAAGTGAAAGATGTGAAAATGAAAATCCTAAAAGAAAGTGCTTTGAACATGTCTTTGCTCTTTAAAATAATAGCATCCTGCACAGAGATTAACCTAATATACGCTCATGATGAGTTAACCCAACAAAAGAAAAGAAAAGAAACCAGGGAAACAAATATTTGTAAAACTTGTACTTCAAACCACATTAAATTAAAGAAGATGCATATGATTTGGTTTTAGAAAACGCACAGACAAATGTATATGGGGTTCCAGGTGGAGCTTTTTTTGGGGGGTCAGTCAGCTGGGGGGAGAACAACTACCCATAACTATCTGGGGAAAAATGAAAAACTGATCATAACCCTTAAAGACGTAATGGCCAGTTCCTCTTGCTGACGAATAAACTGTGCTGTATTCTGATACACTGGTGAGTGAATATGCTTGTGTGTCTGACACGGCTCCATGGGAGGAATGCCAGAGGTCCCTTCTATCATATTTCAGAGCAAGAGTCAATCTCACCAGACATCAGACAAGAGGAGATCAATATGTTGTCAGTATTTAGTCTGCCCCCAAGAGTGTCATTAGAAAGAATCCAGACGCTACAGTAGTCACTTCTATTGTGCTCGATTTGATCAGCCAGGGTATGTAAAGCAGCAAGAGAGAGAGAGGTAAAACATGAATTATAGGGGGGGGATCTTCAGAGAAAAACTCTAGTGTTTTATTGATTAGGCTTAAATATTTTAATCATTAAGTTTTGTTTATCAATCTATCAAAGGCCTGGCCATCCGAATTAATACGTTGCACAAAACTGTATCTTTTTACCAATGCTGTTCCCTTGTGCAAATCTTTATAGGCATAATTTTCTCCATTCTTCGTGATATTTGCATGACATTAATAGAAAATAAATGGGAAGAGCCAGGAATCTAGCTCAATTTCTTGAAGATGCTCTGATTTCAAAATCCCAGACCAGGTTTGTTTGTTTGTTTTTTCCCATTGCATTTTTTTCATCTTGTCTTGCTTCTGGCCTTGAGTTCTAAGGCATAATAACTAACCATTCCTTTGGGTCCAGATGAAGCATACCTGATAGTTAGTGGCAAATAAGAATTTTAAAAATTTTAAATCCTGGAAGTACTTGACATTATGTTGTTGGAAATCAATAGAACGTCTTCTGTTTTGTGGCCAGCGATATACTTAAAAACTTGACATGCCTACTGGACCATTTAGCAACTTCTTGTTCTTTATTAGTCTTTTGTTAATTTTTTTTAACCTTTTTAACTTATTTACAAAATAGAGCTGTATAGTTCAGTGGTTCCTAATAATAATCTGGGTGATCCAGCACTTGAAATTAATGGACCCAGCTACCATCCCATGCCTGTATTACAGAACTTGTCTGTGATATCCTTTACTTAGGGTTGTTGTTGGGTTTTTTTCATTTTGGTCTCTTCTATTTTTATTGAGGTATCTGACAGAGATTATTTAATGTTATTATTTACTATCCTAAGTGAATGGTGGGAAGTCATTGATATAAATCCAGGATCACTATAAGGTCAGAAAAGATTTGTGATATCCTTCTCATTATTATTACTACCTCTTATTATATACACTTTAAAAGACCCAATGGAATTAAATGTGAGAATTATATATAGTTATGTCTACACTTTAAAGGCATCCCTAGTTACCTTCTTTGCTAGCACAGCAACTCATATCTCTGAGAAATTGTTGACTACAAAACCAACCACAACAATGGAACAGATGGCCTTGGATTCCTTTTGAAATTTCAGCTTAATACTCAGAAAGGTTATACCTTTGGCGGTATAGAAATGATGACTGATAAAGGAATGAGTCACAAAGAATCAGATTTTGATATAATCAAAGAATGATGTGTGGTCCAAATTCAGCATGGACATTATGCTTAACAGCAAGATGTCCAATGAACATTTCATTATCTATTGTGGCTGGATGGCCTGCATACCAAGTTGCATTTTTATCTCCCAGGATCACAGTTAATTAACTGGAGAAAGAAAGGCAGGAGGTACCATCAAGAAAATGAGCTAACCATATGTTGATAGAATAAAAGCAGCATGTGCTCACAGCGCGGTGATAGCCTCGGGATGGACTGCAATCCAATCAATGAAGTTGCCTCCAGCCTCTCACTGAAATTATATTATGCTATAGGGGACAGAGAGGAAAGGTGACTTGTAAAGCACATTTTGGATGATATTTGAAAGACGGTACGAGTTTTTGATGGATAGTCATGACAAGGTTAAGTAAGGTGGCTAGGGACAGCTCTCAACTGTTTTTGAGAGTTTGAAGAAGTGAGCAGGTGATAATAGAAGGCCTAGACAAAACCATTCTCATGAGTTTGAGTGTGGTCAGGACACTTGCCCTCTAAATATGGCTATCTGTAAGTTGGGAAATTATCTTTGTTTGTCTAATTATATGAAACCTCCTATAGGATTGTTTCATGCTCGTTTCACCTCTAAAATCATTGATGCTGCTTTTAGGAAGTGATGGCGGAAGCAGATTCCCAGGCTTGGGGGGGGGGATGGAGGGAGTGGGGAATCAGCAGGAAGGCCTCAAATGTCAAGTTGCTCACTTGAAGAAAGTCTTCAGTTCAGCAGGAGACCATGGTTGTCAAGAGGCCCAAAGATTTTAACTATGGGACATTCTTTTGGTTATAGTAGCAAAATCCACATTTATTTTGATAATAAACTACATCTGGGACTTTGGAGGCACACCTTCTCAGGAGCCATTCCAACCTTTTGGATTTAATCTGAGAACCAAGGGTCTTCTGCCCTTTTTGCCTTCTGTGAACATCTTGCTATTTCCCCAAACTTTGGGTTGGAATAGGGGCTGTTCTGGTGCCTGAGGAGAGGTTTGTTGTTAAGTATGTTTCTTATGGATGGCTGTGAGTTACCTCATTGTATGAGAAGAGCAGCCATGTAAGTCTTGCAAATCAATCAATCAAGTAACAAAATCCACATTAATTTTCAATGCATAAATCTTCACATTTTTCCTTCAAAACTATGCTGGATTGAGTTGCTTGCCTTTGTACTAGGAGACATAAGAAGAAGAAATAGCTAACTAACATGTCTTATTTCAGTAAAGGAATGATATAAACAAGATATACACAAGATAAGAGCCATTGTGGTGCAGTGATTAAAATACAGCATTGCAGGCTATTTCTGCTGACTGCCGATTGCCAGCAATTTAGCAATTTGAGTCTCACTGGCTCAAGGTTGACTCAGCTTTCCATCCTTCCGAGGTCAATAAAATGAGGACCCAGCTTGTTGGGGGCAATATTGTGACTCTGTAAACCATTTAGAGAGGGCTGCAAAGCACTGTGAAGTGGTATATAAGTCTAAGTGCTATTGCTATATATAACTTATGTCTTAAACAGAGTTGGGAGATCTAGGACTCGCCATATATTATACTGTATGAGTAATGGTAGCAGATGCCAGAAACAGGACATTCTCAGAGGGAAAATAGTAAGAAAAAAATATTAAGACAGACACAATCATACAACAGTGACAACAACTGCTTCTTGACTTTTTTTACCATTTTTTGCCACCATCACCTCTGCTATAATCTAAAATTCAGCAAGGTTGGGAAAGTTCCTTTAAGACAACTTTGTTACATTTTGGAAATGAGTTTCTCACAGTGACTGAAAGTTATATCTGTACACACTATCCTAAGATTTCACTATTGGGAACAAATTCAGACAAATTAGCAAAAAAAAAAAAATCCATTGAAGCCATAATCTAAAAATCTAAGGAGCATCTTCCTCACTCTATCACTCATATAAAGATATGTAATCTAATGAGACTTTTATTAGTTTTTAAAATAAAATACTATAAATTGATTTAAAGTTAATCATAAATATTTCAACCAAAATATATAGCCATAAACAAATAAATGCATAACATGAGAGTACACTAGTTGCTTGCGAAGAAAAAATGCATGAAGAGCAAAATATCACTTTAGACTATACTTTATACAGCCATTCAATGCTCTAAGCATAGGCCAACCTTTACCAGCCTGTTGTGGTTTTTTTATTCATTTAGTAAATTTATAAGCTGCCCATCTCAGATATATGTCTCTGGAATTAGAAGAAGAAAAAACATAAGAAACCAGAATTAAGGCAAAAATATTACATAAAAATAGAAGCCAAGAAGACTCACAGTCACTCAAACTAATTTGTAGTATGGGCTCATCCATACTATCAGGGTACCAGATTCAATGGCAAACCCAATTTTTTTCAATGCCTTGCAAAAGGCCAGCAGTGTCAGAGCTAATGATGATGAAAAGAGTCTTCTCCTGGATCCCCACAGATAACACTATCTTGTAGACAGGACATACATGGCTTTCCTGCCATATCTAGGAGGATGGGTAGACTCCACTGGGGAAACACATCCCAAAGACATGATGGGCTTTATAGGTAACCACCATCAAACTGCACCCAGAAAAATACTGGTAGCCAATACAGTTTGTGGAGAAGAAATGTGAAAGTGAAGTTTCCATATAGTGTTCAAGTGCAGCCCCATGTAGACTATGTTACAGTAATCCATTTGGGAGGTGACTAAATCCTGAGTGACTGAGCAGAATAGTGCTGGAATTAGAATGCTCATAATTATCAATCAACATCTGAGTTATAATCTGAACAGCACAAGTTGTGGACCTAGAAAAAGAGCTGCACAACTCAGCGTTTTCAACTGCCACATACTGAGAAGAGTGGCAATAGCACATTCACTAAAGATTAATTCAGTCCCTTTACACAAACTGAGCTTCCTGTCTTGCAGTGAACTGTCCAACACACCTTATCTCCCAAAATGTGTGGATGAATAAATGGATGAATGGGTGAATATATTTCTGTATGTGTAAGTTTAAGTGATGCTGAAGGATAGTTGTTTTATAAATATTCAGAAAACTGTGTAATAAACTATTAATAAAAAAGTTATTGTGAAACACACATTCATGTAATAGTTGTTTCAGTTTATATCCCACCTATTCAGTCAGAAACAACAACAAAAAGCAAATAATATTAAGCAATAATACAGCTAAATTAATTCTCAATATAACCAAAACAATTTGGTTAAAGCCAAAGATAATTAACTATTTTTGTGAAGGTAAAGTGAGTGAGTGAGGGGATTAGATGCCATAGAGCAGGGTTCAATTCCTAGTGGCTATATAAATAAATGTTCATTATACAGTATTGAAGAAGGGAAGGGAAGGGAAGGGAAGGGAAGGGAAGGGAAGGGAAGGGAAGGGAAGTGAACGGAAGGGAAGGGAAGGGAAGGGAAGGGAAGGGAAGGGAAGATTTCCACACTCTTTGCCAGCTTCCCACAAGGAGACTCAATGGGGAAGCTAATAGGAAGTTGGGAGTCACTCCCTCTCCGACTAATTCTGATTATTCTGTCTCTTTCTTTAGATAAGGACATATCTCCAAAATAGTGATCCAATGGGTCATGAGTTATCAAATAACTTATAGTGCTTTCAGAAGTATTCCAGAAATCTCTTTGACTTAACCATCCATTGTATAATTTCCCTTCCTCCTTGGTCTACTTCACTCATCCTCACCAAGTAAAATAGTTTAACTCTAGAAGCAATGCCTTCCATACTTTAGAAGCACCATGGAAGATGATCTCTCACATGTCTGAAAAATGGACGTAGAAAATGAAACTAAATGAAGGTCTCTTCTAATGATCAAGCAAGCAGTCATTCTGAGAATTAATGTCATTTAGAATATGCAATACATCCAAATAACTATATTTTTCTTATGACAGAGTAGAGCAAGTCTGAAGCTTCATATATCATGATAGCACACTGAAAACATTGAAAAGAAAAATTATGGAATGCAATTACAAATAACTCATGTTTCTATATTCTGTACAATGTTCCACCAACAGAGATTACCATCTTACTGAATCTCTAGGAACACCAGGATTTCAAATGCCTATGAAATATATCTTTGCTTATCAAGATACAATATAATTGAATGAGCTCTGAGATGGAATGTTGACGTTCTCCTAAATAACCTAAAGTATTTTTTCTCAGATCAAAAATCTATGCAAATTCTTACTAAATCTGTATTTTCCCTGAGGTAATCAAACTAAACTAAAAGAATTTAGGGTGTTTTATTTTTCTTCAAAAGGATAGAGTATCAAAACACATTCATGAAACGAGGAGGGAAAGCAACTACACTGAATTTTTTAAAAAATCTGTGCTTTCTTGGGAAATGAGATGCTGTGCCTAAATTAAAGTAAAAATGTCAAATGAAACTGAATGAATCACTTCTGACAGTAAACACATCCTCTTCAACAATCACCTTCTTCCTTGAGCATTTACGATGCCCAGAGTCATTCTTGAAGCACACGATTTATAAGGTTCTGGTAATAAATCATTTACATTTTCCTCATTCCCAATGCCCAGCTTGACACAAAAAAACCTTGCAGTTGGAAGAGGAAGATAAAGGAATTTCAGAGGGATTGGCTGCTGCCTTCAGATGATACACCAACTCAATTTAATTAACTTATAAATGCAGGAAAATGCTTCGCAGGCACCCAGTCAAGATGCAGACTTTAGTTTACTTCTGTGTAAGTATGCATCAGATGTGCAACATTATGTTACAGGTCAGCTACAGTATATGGAAGGATGCCTTCTTAGTTTTAGAGACAAGCTTGGAGGGTACAACTGTATTCACATACAGGCTAAGTTTAGTTGATTTCATTATTTATTGTTAAATAAATAGGGACGCAGTGGCTCAGTGGGTAAGACGCTGAGCTTGTTGATCAGAAAGGTCGGCAGTTTGGTGGTTCAAATCC
>JANHFQ010001958.1:102699-114574 GCA_032468035.1 Aparallactus werneri
AATTCTATTTTTCTATTCTATTATATTCTATTCTATTTTCTATTCGCAGTTCCAATCACTGGTGAAACAGGAGAAACCAGCAAAGCAATCTATCTTTTCTCTTACTGTAGATATGTATAATCTCCTGAGAAAGGTAATCCAGCAATTTGGGTTTGGTATCATCAATATGTGGATAATATCCCATTGTATACTCCCACCCCAGGATGCACAGGAATGTCTGGATGTTACAATGGAACAAAATAGGTTGAAGTTGAACCCAAGCATATGTGTTTGTTTCTATTTATTAGTCACCCAAGTCTAATGGATCTTGAATTGTGGTACAAGCAATCCAATATCTCCGGTGTCTTCTGAAAGATAACATTGGCCATGAAGGAGTATAGATCCTTGAACTAGGGATCCTTCTGGAATCACAGCTACTGGTGGATAATCAGCTTTGCCCATCTTTTGCTGATGTGCCAGTTTTAGCCTTACTTGGAACACAAGGATTTCACAATTGTAACTCATACCCTCATCGCCACTTCTATGAGCTATAGCAATGTGTTTTACAAGGGACTTTTTCATATACATTTTATATACAACTCCTTCCTCCTCCTATTTTTCACAACGCCTGTAAGGTGAGTTGGGTTGAGTGAGAGTGACTGGCCCGAGTTCACGCAGCCAGTTTTTCAATTTTGAATGAAAATTGAAGATTATCCAAAAGTTTTGTTTAAAATACAACCATCCATATATATATATTTGGCTAGTACAGGTTGACATATGCATATAATACTTTCTTTTCATTGATTCTCAGTAGGTTCCTGCGTACAAATCAAAGTTTTGGACAACTTTAAAAGTGCTAGCTGGCTTGGCACTGGGTATATACACTGAGTATATACTACTTCCCCTAGTTTTGATCTGTCTGATTTATCCTGGGAGAAGCTGCTAGTGGTTCCTCACTTCTTCAAAGTAAGGTGGTAGAGGCATGCAAACCAATGTTGTGTTTCAACTGGTCTAACAATCGGTTCAGTGATCCCGCGCTTTGCTCCAGTAATTAAGTCAGAAACCACAACATTTCTGCAAGTTCTTTAGAACAGAATTGTTATGTATTGTATATAGGTGTCAGTTGAAGTTCTCATTCTGGTCCTCTGTTGGAGCAGGAAAATACTCTCTCCTGATGGATTGATTGATTGGTTGGTTGGTTGGTTGGTTGTCTGGCTGCAGAGTTTCCTATAAAAGGAGCTCTGTCAGCCAGGGAATGGAGTTGCCTACACAGGCAGTATTGAATAAAGAGCTGTTAAAAATTACTCTTGCCTCACCTCCATTTTTCACCCAGAACTTAACAAGAACTTTTCCAGAAAGCTTTGGAGAATGAAGTACTGTATCATTTCAAGTTTATTAGTTTTGTTTTAAAAAAAATGTGTGAAAACTTGACTTGTTTATTTCCATTCTGTTTCATTTGTTTTCCATGGATGTTTTATTGTATTTTATTCTTTGACTTTTGTTTGTTTGACTTATTGTACTATGGACATTATTTGTATTAATTTATAGGTTCATTGTAAGCCAACCAGAATTTTTTGATAGCAGTGGGCATAAATCTAAAAAGCAAATTAAAAAGTTTGAATGTGAGACAAAATGAAGCAAAAATGTATATTCCTCAATACAGCTCTTATCTTTTTGTTCTTCTGCAACACTGATTTTATTTATATTTTGTATGATCATTTTATTGTTTATTGATTTGATGTTTATTTTATTTTAAATTGTGTTGAGATGAGATTCACAAACAAGTAGGATCAACATTTTCAGGTGAAATCTGGCCAGAATATTGTTTTAAAATACAGCATACAGGGCTTTTTAATTCCAGAATAGGCACCTTCAGGTAGTTGGACTACAACTTCCATAAGCACTAGGCAACAGGAGTGGTCAGAGATAATGGCAATTGCATTACCAAGACATTTGTAGGGCAACAGATTTCCTTTTTTTGTTTTAATTATCAGTTTCTAAGGATATTATCTCTACTTGTTCCTGGTTTCTAGCAAATAAATAACAGAGCCTGGGGTAGGGAAGCAGCAGCTGAACAGCTAATCAAAGCTGTTCCATTAAGGAGTATTTGCTTCCAGAGATGGTTTCTGGAATTGCTTTATAATGACCACCTGGTACAATTGCTAGCTACAGAAGCTTGGGCTGGCTTTCCATACTGGCAAAACCATATCTGGCACTGACATTTTGGCCTGGCTGAAACATCTCTCCCCTTGTTCGCAGGCAGTCTGCCACACAAACAGATGGAGCAGAGTTAGAAAACATGCATGCAGATCAACCTTTTCCTGAAGTACAATATGGTTTCTGCAAAACAGCATCTTTCACGAGAACTGTCACTGATGAATACAGTTTTCATTTGTAACCTTACATTTCTCACAGTCCATAGTTACTTTTTTAATATATATATATATATATATTTTTCAAAACAAGGTTTTGATCTCAATAGCTCTTTATTTTATTGGGATCTGCCACACATTGCTCAGTTATAGCAACCCTGCAAGCACTCTTTTGTGCTAATGCATCATGGGTTTAATTTGCATTTTAATTAATTTTTCAAACAAATTCTCTTGGCATCATGTTTGATTGTCCTAATTGTCATGGGCAAGAGCTCCCCCAGATCCTGAAACTAGTGGGGGATTGGCATTTGAAGCTTACATTCTGTCATCCTACCTAATGTTCCCATGAGCTATTGTTTCAGATCTTATGAATATATAATTGTCTCTTCTAGGATAGCCAGATGCAAGAAAATTAAGCTTCTAAACTTTTAAAAAGTATATGGAAAGGGGAAATTGAGATACATCCACTGAAGCATCCTTTTGTTCACAGTTAAATGTATAAGAGGTTTGTCTTCTTTCTGGACACCTTCTGATTTCTTGTCACCACAATCCAATCAGAATTAAGAAGTTTTTAATACAATTCTATGTTTACACAGAATTAAATTCCACTGAATTCAAGAGGACTCAGTGAATTCACTGAAATCTTACCTTGCTCGATTGCTGGAGGTTTACAAGAAAAGAATGGATAAACATTTGTTCAAGATAGTATAAGGCAGTGGTGGCGAACCTTTTGAGGCTCGCATGCCGGAAGTGAGCTCGCGCGTGCATGCACACAGCTGCATGCCCTGCACCCCCCTGCATGCACACACATGCATGCATGACCCTCCTGCACACACCACTGCATGTGTGTGACTCCCCTGTGCTGTCCTGGGGCCCCCGCACATTAGCGCATGATCCTGGGCTGGAAACACAGCTGATTTGCGCAATCAGCTGTGCTTCCGAAGAAGCCAAAAGGGATCCTATTGTGCATGGGCAGGTGGGAGGGCCCAGTTCCAGCCCTCACGCATGGCAGTAAGAATGGCTCTCTGTGCCACTTCCAGCACGCGTTCCATAGGTTCGCCAACACTGGTATAAAGTCTCCTGAGGGGTTGGACTAGAAGACTTCCACAGACCCTTCCATCCCTATGATTCCATTCTATTCTAGATTGCTACTTGTTTCCCTGGAATGAGAAGAATGTGCAGCAATTCCAACCAGATAATATTCCAATACTTACCTGCTTCGCTCGGATTTTTGACTTGTGTGCAAAAAAGTGATTGAGGGGGAGGTGTTCGTTTCAAAGGAAGACCAAATTCCAACATTGGAAAGTTACCGGTACTTATTCTAAGGCATACATCCTCTTCTCTAGCTCTTCTTCAAACTTGGCAGAGTGATCCCAAGGAATCGGGAAGAGTAGAATCCACAGCTTACCCACTTACCATTCTGGGAACTACAGAGTAGAAGTGGACTGACCTGTTTTCTGTCTCTTTGAAGCCATATTTTTAATTGATTACTTTCCTTGCACCTGAAGACCAAGTTCTTGCAAGTACAAAGCATCTCAGGGATTTGATCTACTACCTGAAAGTCTCCATTCATGTAAAAGAGAGTCTAAAGTAGGGCTGTCCAACCCGCAACCCATGGGCCGGATGCAGCACGTGCTGGCCATGCCCACACCTGGCTTAGCGAAGGGGGGAAAGTCACGATACATCACATGACAATGCTGTGATGATGCAAGTTTGATACCCCTGGTCTAAAGGGACTGGACTTTGTAGAATTGCATGTCGTCTTAACTCGGTCCCTTTCTTCCATCGACAGAAAAGAAATTCTGTGATATCTTTCGGTGTAATAAACATTGTCTAGTAAGACTTAATTTATCTCAAAAGATTGTGTAAAGCACAGTTTGGTGCAAAATCAGATAGAAGATAGGGGATCCCATTAGAGAGTTGTTAGCAATGCTCTAAATATTCTCTACTTCACCACGAATCCCTTCTCCGGCAAAATGTCAGAAGGTGAAGCATTTAAAGAATGGATACAGGATTGTGACAGTATACTAACCCAGATGTTTGATCTAGATGTAGAAGCAGACCCAATAATTATATCACAACATAATTATACCACACAACCATCCATTAAATCCTGGAATGATATTGGTAAATCTAAAGCGTGGGTTTTAGATGCCATGCCACAAGCAAATGCCCACCTATCAGACTCTCAGCTCATTTCCCCCTGTATATTATACTGTAAACAGTATAATGGATTATTGTCAATAATTAAAGTGGAGGAATCCACAATGCAGTATCCTGGTGTTAGCTTTGAGTTCTCAGAGCTCCTGCTACTGCATAACCCAGCCGCCACATATTCTTAGCCTGAGTATGATAGATATGTTGGAAGACTTGATTCAAATGATATGACTCTCGTGGAATGTGTGGGTGGCCTTGGGGAAAGAGGGGAAGAGATGCTACCTAGGAACAATCAGAAAAGAGATGGAGGAGCCCCCAGTGGCTTCACAGTCAGAGAAAGAAACTTGGGAAGCACTCGCCCTAATTGTTCAGGCAGTTAAAAGTGGCAGCAAATCGTTTATACTTTGAGATTTGCAAGATTCTGTTAATGTAGCCTTGCAGTAAAGTAGAATTAGCTCATCTTGTCATGTTTTCTGGCTGGTTTACTCAGGATGGCTGACAGTGACACATAAATAATATACACATATAAGACAAATCGTGCTTCTTGAACCTGTCTGGGGAATTCTCTGAGTCAAAATCCATAGATTTAGAAGTTATCTAGGCAGAGGAAATCTAGGGATGAGTTTAGGGATGACTGAGCTCTCTTTGGACTTTATTGTGGACTCTGATGAATGTCAATGGGCTCCAGACAGATGTCATGGGAAGCACAGGGATCAACTGTCGACTTATTATACTGTTACTTTTCTGTAAGTAAATCAAAATTCTTGAGGTACGACTTTGGGAAGAAAGGGCTTTTTCAAAAAGCATTAGGGGTGAGCTTACTGCAAGTAAACATTTTTCAGAGGATATCAGTTTGGAGAAGGCTTATCAAGGCCTGAGACTTGGGGAAATCTCTTTTTTTTCCCCACATTCGTATCAGTGCACAGCGGTGTAGAAAGCAAAGGGAAGACTACTACATTATATATTTCCCAGGAAAAATCATGTTAATGGAGGCAAAACCTAACAATTGCCCAAGTACAAGCACCCCTTAAATGGGGCAGGGCTGCTAAGAATCTCCCAGTCTGCTAGAAGCATGAGCTGGTTTGGACAAAACTCAGCAGCACTTTTTCGTGTGGCTGTTGATAAAAATAGGATCGCCAACATGATTGCCAAGGTCTGATGATGGACATGATACAAGAAGAAGAAGATCAATAGAGGTGTTACAAGCTTCTGGAAGAAATAACAATGTGGGTTAAAGTTATGAAAGTTGATAACAACGTGGATTAAAGTTATCAAATGGGGCAACCGTATCATGGTTCCTTCCAGAGGTCCTTCCTCAGAATTATGTCTACATTGTGACCCTGAAGTCCCTGTAAATTTTCTCTAGCGTTTCTTCTTTCTATCTCTCATTTAGAAAAGGCGACTGGTGAAATTCTCAAATGAAACAGTTCAGGATAGGCTCAGGGCTTGCAAAAAGAAACAACCCCCCAGGATCTGACTCCCACCCCAAAATGAGTGTTATTGATGGTGGAGTAGAGTCTCCAGACCTTGCCTATTAAGCACAATCCATTTGTAACATTAAAGCCAACCTTCCCAACCTGGATCCTCTCACTTCATCAGCCCATCCTTTTTTAGGTAGCCTGGCCGCTGAAGTCCATTACATTTTCAGAACAACTTAAGGCCTGCTGAGTTAAGGGGAAGTCTGAGCGGTCTGAGTGACAGCTTGTGTGCATTCCCTGAGACTGATGTGATGTTGCAATCAGGAAGACCCAGCAGGTAAAGGACGCAGATTGTGATGCCTCGTTGTGGTTTCATGTGTGGTGCTGTGATTAGTGCTCCCAGCATTAATGCTGAAACACCACAGCCGAAAAGTGCTCCGGCCATCTGTCTTACTTTCACCTTATCAATAAGAGAACCCTGTTGGAAGCACATATGTTTCTTTGTGTTCCCCTGCTGGGAAAGTGATTTATATAATAACGGTGCCTGTCAGCAGCCTGTGAATTTATTTCAACTGTTGGAACTCACTTGCCAAGTCACATAGGCATTGGCTGGCCCTCTGCTAAGTTTATGGATTACCATGTAAGAAATTACTTTTTTCCAGCCACATCTTTCTTCATCTTTTCTGCTTTTCTGCTTCACTATCTATGAAAATGTGCATTTTTTTAACATGTACTTATAATGTTACTTTATATAGTGCCCAAAAGACTTGCAATAAATGCCAACCTAATGAAGTCAGCAGAATAGTCAACTCAAAAATTGTGACTGGGAAGTTGCTGTGCCCCAAATTGAATGGGATGTACTTTTATCAGCTCGATAAGAATGTTAATGCCAAAATGATTCAGGACAGTAAGGTATGGGGGTCACCACAAAGTGGGGAAATTGGACTAGCCTTGATCAGAAGTTGGTGACAACCAGGTACTGTGGAGTTCTTGCAGTTAAAATAATAGCTGGATTTACTTAGGAGTGGGCCAGATTTAGTCCACTAATTTTTTTGCTAAGCGCAAAAGCCCACTTAATTTGGGACCCAACTCATAGCAGGGGGAACACGCTCTGGTTTTTATCTCTGGACAGTAGATAAATGATCTGGGTATGGGGGATTTAGATGTTCAACCCCTGTCATGGACCGATCATTACCTCCTTAGACTGGGCTTTCATACCGTCACCCCCCACCGCAGGGAGGGGGAACCGATTAAATTTAATTATTTATTTATTTATTTATTTATTTATTAAAATTTCTATGCCGCCCATTGGAATCAGCTGCCTGATCCACCACATGCTGCTGAGTCACAACAGTATTCTTCTCTTGACTCCTTTCTCTCACCCAATTCCCAATCCCTTTTTCCTCCTGCCAACAGAAACCGTTCATTTTGCTCAGAACTTGCTAAAAGTTTTCTAAATTAGGTCAAGGGGCACATTTCCCCTTCAGTCTTCTTACCCATTTTTTGCACAGAATTACAATTTTACTGCATAAAGCCCTAGTGACTACACTGTGATATATTATGTGATTGCACATAGGATCACAAATTGTTTAGTCATTCATTTCTGTGTTTCTGTAGAGCCAAAAGTAACTCATAGCATGTAACTACAAGTAGCTTTAGTTTGACTAAGTCCGAGTATTTTGTTTTTATGGGATGGTTGATCAGGCTAATCATATCTTAACAGATTTTAGAACTGGTTGGTGGTTTTGTTCCCTCTCAAGAAAAGGTAGTTTGAAGGAACGCCAAATCTTCTCTCTTAACTTCTTCAATGCCTGTAATAATGAACTATCATTGAAATTATCCTATTGTCAATTGTTTCTGACGTGACAGTTTTTTTAAAAAAGTGAATATGTTTTTTTTAAAAAAACAATATTTTTGTTTTTCGCATTGAAGTCCATCCAAAAAAGCAAACTTTAAAATGCAGTGTATTGGAAAGTGAGTTGATAAAATTCGTTATGAGCGAATGTGTCTCAATAAAACATTTCCACTGAGATAATTCCAATAATCTTTGGAAGCCTGTGGCTACCATTACATCCCCATCTCTATTGGATGTGAATGAATGAATGAAACAGCTGGTTAAATCCAAATAAAATGCTAGGGTGGATTTCTCAGCATTAGAACTACTGTCATAATGCAGACTAAGTACATATGAGGGTCAGAGTTAGTAGTGCATTGGAGCCAAAGGAAGCTATTTGCTAGTCAAATCATACAACTTCCGTGTCATTTTCTATCATATATACAGGACATTTGGTGGAATGCAATTGGTTTCATATAGCTGATATATTTGTCCTGAAAATATTGGACCAACAGTGACTCAGCTAAGGGGGTTACAAGAAGCATAAGTTTCTTTTTCTTTTTCTTCTATTTTATTGTAATTTCTTTTAAAATATCTTTGTGCCAAGCAGCAAGCTTCCAATGAAACTTAAATAAATTAAAGCACACTGCTAGTCTAGAGCTAGTAAATTATATCATCTATAAGTTCTGCATTATAAAGCCATTGGTTTAACTTCACCTCTCCTGTGACCTCACTATCTGATCTCAGCTACAACATTTTCTCACAGCCTCAGTTGATTCAGCTGTAGCACGGAAATAATGCTAAAGTATCTTACAGGTTTTTCTCAACATTTTCTCTCCTGGCAAGTTCCCCAAATTGATTTAAAGCAGGCATTACTGAACTACAATCACAATTCTTTATTAATTGTTAACTAACAGCCAGCCAGTTTGGTCTAGTCATTAAAGCACCAGGGTAGAAAGCAGGTGACCATGAGTTCTTGTCCTGCGTTGGTCATGAAAGTCATCTGGGTGACTTCAGGTCAGTTGCTCTCTCTGTGGCTATCTGCCACGCAGCTGTTGTGTCAGAGTGCTTGCAGAACACCATGAATATTTGTACGTCAATCGCATGCAGTGCATGTTTGACTGACGTTTGCCAAGCGCACCCACGAAGCGCATAACCAGCATACCAGTAGGATCCCACCACTGAGCACAACCCACTTCACAGGGTTGTTATTGTGGGGAAAATAGGCGGAGAGGTATGGATTGGATATATTTGCTGCCTTGAGTTATTTCTAAAAACATAAAAAAAATAAAAAAATACAAGCAGGATATAAATAATATAAAATAAAACATCTCATGCCAGTGAGACTGTTAGGAGTTCAGTGACACCTAGAGGACGATCAATTGTCCACTCCTTATGGAGAGGAAAAAAATATCTGCCAGTCTTGTTTCATAAAAGCTATATAAAATTATGGCAACTGATTTATAAAAGGAGCCATTTCAGCATTAGCTAAGTGCCACAAGTGACTGTGTAAAGGAAGGAGTAGGAAAAGAACTGATTGCTTCCAGACATTTCAGATCTATGAGAACGGAAACCCTAAATATCAAGAATCTGCCTAACCTTGAGATACAATTTTTATTATTTTTCAAAAGACTACTTTTGAGAAACATGGCCAATTCACACAACCCAAACTGAAGGTGCCTTCACAAGGAAACTTCCATGAAATCATATAGATGAGGTACCTGGAAGAAATCCTCCTGAATCAAAGCATGCAAAGACATATTTTTAAAGAAAAAGATGAGCTATACACAACATTTTAAGGGTGTACTAAATTTCATATTGTGTTGGGGAACTGAAAATACAGTATATTCTTCAGATTGTACACCTCTCTGAGCAGATCCTAGTTCACGTTTGTTACAAAATTGACTATATTAACAAAAATTACGTACAATAACAACCTGTTTTCCAAAAATAAGACCTATCCTGAAAATAAGTCTTAGCATGTTTTAAATGTGTGCCTAATATAAGCCCTACCCCCCCCCCAAAAATAAGCCCTACTTAAGAGCCCGCACAGCCTGCTGGCCACCCATTCCGTCTTTCACTCACGGTGCTGCAAACTTAAAAATGCAACAGTGATGAGAACTGGAAATAGTTCAAGCTATCCATTCTCTCTTTGTCCTTACTTCATAGGCCAATGTTTTAAAGAAGTAATTCTTAGAAGCCCTATCATCATTTATGAAAAAGAGTAAAAAGGAATTACAACCTTATACAAATTAGAGATCAAAACTAGAGAAGTATCATATAGAAAAATTCATCTTTCTTTGCCTTAGCTGAAGAAATTTTACAAGCTCAAAGAGAAATACTGTTTAGAACTGTGGCATGTTGAAGCTATTAAAAGTAATAGGAAAGTACCTTTAAAAATGTTTGCAGCAGAATAATTTTAAAAGCTTGCAAAGCCTTTTTTTAATTCACTCCCAATTAAGGTATTGTTAATCCAATAGGATCAAATGGAAGGATTTTTTATTTTATGACTAGGAAACTGTTTTTAAAGCTTTATGTTTTGTAGAAGTAAATCACACTATTTCTCTTCAAATTCACTTGATAAATTGCAGGTTGGACCACTGGTTCTTATGCCTGATCCATTACTAAGATTTTGGACAGGGAGCTTTTCTGTTAAAAGGATTTCCAACAGAAGTGTTGACTCTCTATACATGGCAACATTGCCATCAATATGATAGCTGCCATTTTGTCTGAGGCAATCCAGATAACCCACAAATGGCCCATGAGATAAACCCTTGTTATGTCTGGCGATGGATATTTGCAATATAAACTTCCAATTCTATTTTTTCCTTCTCAAATTATTACACAGCCTGTGGTAGACAGGCTAACCGAATAACACCCACTGAGAATGTGTGACTTCTGCTTACATCACTGTTTTTTAAAGAAAGAAGAACTTTCCAGTGTCAGAAGCAATATTTCCAGAAGAGAATTTCTAAAGGATATCAGCAATTCACTCTGGTTTTAGTGTTCATGTTCACTGAAAACTATTCTTCTGGAAGGCCATCAGGCTAAAGGACTTTTCAACATTAACCTGTTCTTTCCGTTTTCATTTGAAGAAGAGAGTTTGATAAGCATATACATTTGTTCCTGGCTTAACAGGAACAAAGTCATCAGTTAGAGAGATCACAGGTGACATTGCCCCTTAAGATGGAAAGATCGATAAGGAGAATTGTGCCCACAAATGCAAGAGATTGTACAACACTTCCATTATTTACTTCCTTCATTATTCAGTATTGTTTTCAACATCTGAAGTTGTTAGTGCAGAAAGTGGAGTGTAAAAATTGGATTCAATTTAGCAAACATTGCTGTGCACTACTTCAAAATCTGGTGATAGGGGAGGGAGTTGCAACATACAAGGAAATGCACATAGCACCTGTCTACAATTCCTTAAGCCAAAAATATCTTCTTCCAGGATTGTGATGCAGCTGTATAAGACAGCTGTGTTATTCCAAGAAAAGATGCAGCTGCTTTATCCCATGTGAACACCTGGCAAAGGAAGCATAATTGATTTGTCAGTTGATGAAAGACTAAGAGAATGAATGAAAGATACAAAGGTGTTGAGTGGTTCTGAAAGGGGGCAGACCATTATTTGGTAATCTTAAAAAGTGATACTTGGAGGAAAATGGCTGTAGAACAATAAAGAAAAAAAAAGTCAAAATAGAACAACTTCTGGAGGAATGGATACTTGTTTGGAATAGATGGAAAAGAAATATGGTATGGAACAGGGCTGCCTAACTTGCCACCTGCAGGCTGGATGCATCATGGGCTGGCCACGTCACACCCAGTTTAGTGAAGGAGGGAAAAGTTGTGATATGTCATGTGACAATGCCATGACGATGCAAGTTTGACACCACTGGTATAGAAGGTAACCAAAATGTGTGAAGTTGTACTAATGGGAAATACAGTATAACAGAATAATAGTTGGAAGGAACCTTGGATATCTTCTAGTGACTAGTCTAACCTCCTGCTCAGGCAGGAAACCCTATACCAGGGGTCCCCAAACTTACTTTTATTTGCTCTGTTTGCAGCAGCACAGCTGTTTGCTGTTTGCCAGGAGGGCCCAGCAAAAAAATAAC
>JANHFQ010001960.1:5337-16498 GCA_032468035.1 Aparallactus werneri
GGACAGGAAGGCCTGGAGGAACATTGTCCATGGGGTCGCGATGGGTCGAACACGACTTCGCAACTAACAACAACAACTGCAGACCAAGAAAGAATTTCATTCTGAGATCCAAAGACAAGAAAGCAATTTTTAAAATCTAGTCCCACCTCAAGTCACTTGTGAAGATGGCAAATTGTAAGCTGCTTTTGGCTGAGCAGATTTAACCAGCCTTTCTCAACCAAAATATCATCCAGTCGTATTGGCATTCCAACTGAATGCCCAGCTGGGAAATTCTAGAAGTTGATGTCCTAGCACAGTGTTGGCAAAACCTTTTAGCACCAAGTGCCAAAACGGGAGCATGTGTGTGCATGGGGGAGTGCCAGAAACCAGAAGAGCAGCTCTGCGGCGTGCATGGCACCTAGTCTTCTGGTTTCTGGCATGCGTGCGTGAAGACCAGCTGGCTGATGTGCATGTACATGCCGGAAACCAGAAACTCAGCTTTCCAGTGCATGCATGTGCGCCGGGGAGCTGCTCTTCCGGTTTCCAGCGTTCCTGCATGCGCGAAGACCAGCTGGCTGGCACTCCTACACATGCCAGAACCCAGAAGATCAATGGGCGATGGCTGGCATGCCTGGAGAGATGGCTCTGCGTGGCACTCCCGGCACACATGTCATAGGTTTGCCATCACAGTCCTAGCACATCTGTGGGTTTGCCAGTTTGAAGGCTACACAAAACTGATGTTCTCCAAATTTTGTCTGGTTGGCTTAGTTTGAATTGTAAACTCTCGATCATCCCTAACAACATCTATAAGTGAATTTGATCCAACAAACATGTCTTCTGTCCTTGTTTATGGGTAGCGCTGCAAATAAGCAACATGTTAAAAAAATTTCAAATATATCGGAAAAGCAATTTATGAGGAACTGTTTTTAATGCATTGTGTTTAGCTTTGCAAATGTATGTGCTAGTTCCCTATGAGCAGCTCATGAAATCTAAATCTCTCTTTCCCTCTCTCTCTCTTAAAGCACACAGGTTTAGCAGCATGCAACCAAACCTACGTTGATATTAAAGTTACAAATGCTCAAGAATGGAAGATGTTGAAGAATTACTGGCATTATGGGCGCGGGAAAGCCATGGCATGACATCCGAAATTTAAACAGAAGCAACTTGAAGTTAGGTAAGTTACATAGTTGTTGTTTTCAAATTTGTTGAATTTGATCATGACCAAATCTAGCACCATGTGGTCTCTTCCCTGTGGCTCACCAACTGTCCATGGCAGGAGTTCCACAACATAGATTGAAACACATACAGGTAGCCCTTGATTTACAACAGTTCATTTAGTGATTGTTTGAAGTTACAACAACACTGAAAAAGGTGACTTGTGACCAGTTTTTTACACTTAGAACCCTTGGTAGCATCTCCACTTGATTTACGTTCGGATGCTTCCCAACTGACTCACACTTATGACAGTTGCAGTCTCCCAGGGTCACATGATCACCTTTTGCAACCTTCTGACTAGCAAAGTCAATGGGGAAGCCAGAGTCACTTAAAAACCAATTATTAATTGAACAGCTGCAGGGATTCACTTAACAAACGTGGCAAGAAAAGTCTTAAAATGGGACAGAGCTCGCTTAACAAATTTCTCACTTAACAACATAAATTTTGGGCTTAATTGTGATCGTAAGTTGAGAACTACCTGTACTGTAGATGTCACTTCAATACAGGGAGGATGAAGATTAATAACCCATTGAAAGAACAATGGCCATAGCTCCACTCTTTCTTTCCAAGCATTTAAATATAAGCATCTGAAGGGAAATAGTTGAACAGGACTTCAAGTATGGAAAGTAATGTGCATGTGTGTAACCATGTATGTATTTGCAATATTAATATGGCTGCCCATCCTAAGGAAACAACTCTGGCTGGCTCACAACAATACTAAAAAGCAACAAACAGTAGAAACAAAAACTTGGTGTCTCACAACCATTTTTCTCAGATGCGTGCAACAGACCCATCCCAGACTCCCACCTCACCTTATCCGATGGCTAGTTGAAGTTTAAATCTTTGAAATTCTGGAAGTTTCAAGCCAGCACATCTGTAGGATGACAGATTTGTAATAAGTCATTGAAAAAAAAACCTTTCTTTGCTTTTCTGTCAACCTTCCTCCTCATATGAGTTAAAAGAAACTGTGGATAGAGTTCTTAAATTAGGGCCCTTCATAATGGTAGGAAAAGTTAGCATGTTACAGAGAATTCAACTCTGCAATTATTTATCTGAGCTGTACAGAGATGTCACTGCTTAGTTTCTCTTATCCTACACTATCTTATTATATGAGATTTATTTTATGCAGCTGTTAATTAATTTTAAGGGTTTTAAAAACAAAAGTGATAAGTATGGAAAAATGCTCCCATGTTAATTATATTTCGGCTAGATTGAGATTGAGGAATTTGAAAAGAGCGAGAGATGGTAGTAGCTTTGCGATGTGTATTTTCCACAGATTTACATGGAATTTACCCTCTTATAAGAGTATGTAAAATTGCTTGCAAGCGCTTGCAGAGAACAGAAATCTTTGGTTTGATGTGATGAAAAAGAAATATTTCTATTATTCCCTTGATTCTGGAATCATAAATGAAAGAAACAAATATTGCAGAAGACTGTTGTCATCTCAGTGAGGATCAAAGGCATGTTGTTATCAGAAAGGGTTTACAGCCTCTCTATATTTTTCATGCAATGTCTTTCTATTTATTTAATTCAGTTTAGGCACTGCCAGACTCCAGCTAGCTCTGTATAAGAAAAACCTTACTTTGCTGAAAAAGCAACAACCTTCCTTTATTCTTAGAACATAGAATAATAGGGTTGGACGGCACCTTGGAGGTCTTCTAGTCCAACCTCCTACTCAAGCAAGATATTCTATATCATTCCAGACAAATGGCTGTCCAGTCTCTTCTTGAAAACTTCCAGTGATAGAGCACCTGGAAGTCCAAAAACAAGACTGTTTCCGGCCTCCGGAGGACCTCCGGAGCCTGGGGAATGCCATTTTCACCCTCCCAGAGGCTTGAGGAAAGCCTCTGGTGCCCGGGGAGGGTGAAAATGCCCCCTCCCCCGCTGTGGTACAGGAGGCAGACTAGGTCATGCCCACCATGGCCACACCCACCCAGCAACCGGGCAGAGAACCCCTTGCTAACCCCTGATACCACCTCCAAATACTTTATTAAAACGCAGTTGAAGTAATACTGAATATTTGCATAATTGAATAAAAAACAAAATCACTACCTTTTCATACTTCATTTTAGCTGTATAATGAGTTCCTCCCCTACCCAAAAGGTCTTCTCTCTGGTCTGAGATCATTTTAGGAGGCCATTGTAAAAACTCTGAACTGGAGCCAAAGGTTAGTCTGTATTAGCTTGTAGTGTGGGAGATTCATAATTATGTTTTATTTATTGAATGTTGGAAGCACTTAAATAACCAGGAACTTATAGGAATGATTATGATGTCTTGATACTGAATTTTTAAAGCGTGTGTACCTCAGAGTCTTCAACGCCTATGTAAGTTACTAGCTAAAAAATGATTTTTTTGTTGTTGTAGGTACGCATGCTTGGTGGATGTGTAAAAAAAATCATATCACCAAACACATACAGAAGATCTAAAAATTCATATCCAATTGAAAGCAGAGGGTTTTCTTTGGGGATTGATGGGTGAGCAGCTGGGGAAAAAATATGGAACTTTGTTTTTATATATGATAAAAGCAGCAAGATTGTTATATGCACAAAGGTGGAACGATTCAACTTTACCTACAATGGAGAAATGGATAATAAAGGATACTAAAAGTAGTAAAGCTGATGGAACTTGTTGAGTCGGCCAAATTGCTTTAATTAGGGATAGAATTTATCTAATTTTAATGATGATTGGATCTTACTAATATTTGTGAGAAAGAAAAAAAATGAAGTCATGACATATATGACATATGTATACTCGAGTATAAGTCTAGTTTTTCAGCCCCCAAAATGGGCTGAAAAAGTCACCCTCGACTTATACTCGGGTCAATTGATTTTTGGGAGCCTAAGGTGATACCCGTGCAGTGTGTGCCAAACGCGCTGTGTGGGCATCAATTTAGCCCCCAAAATCAGCTGTTTTAGTTACGGTCAGCCATTTTGAATATTTGAGGTCTGACGCTGCTCTCTGGTGCCCCTTGTGGAGTGCCAGAGAAAAATGCACTCGCTTGCCTGTCAGTATTGGTGGAGGTCGCCACTTCGGCAGCTTTTTTAGGGGGCTCAGACCCCTCGACGGCATGTGTGACCCTCACAGTGTTTGTCTCCAGAGTGTAAGTATGTGTGCGGCAAGTTTGGGTGAGATTGGTGCAGGCATGGAAGAGCCTGTACGGCATATTCATACTTACACACATACACACACACGCACACACACTCTGCTTTATATATATTGATATTTCACATTTCTTGACTGCACACCTCTCTCAAAGAGCACCAGTTGACTGTGACTGTGACTCAGGCACAATCAGCCCACTCTTGTATATCCCGCTTAAGTCTCTTCTACTAATCCTCCTAGGTCGGATCTCTGCTTAAATTTACTTACTTATATACTTAAAGGAGATTATTGCCACTCCAGTCCAGGAAGGTTCTGAGCAGAATACATTTCCTTTTCTCCATAAGAAGATTAAAACAGCAATACAACATCACAGAACAACAATTGTCAATAACAAAGTCCCGTGGCTACCAAGACCATAAATTTCCAACACAGTGCAGGGTGGGGCTTCCAGCTTAACCAGCTCTTCTCTCAGGATTTTCTTAAAAATCTAACTTCTTATTTGTTATTTGGCACTCCTAAGATGGAGAATATTAATTGCTTTACATTTTCTGTTTTGGTCCCTTCTCTAAGGACACTGCTGATCCCTACTAGATTTTTTTTTTTGCTCCCCTGTGACCTCCAGAGAACCTGCCTCATGTGGTACCACCTTCCTGGGCCATTGCCTTTTCTTAAATTGGAGAAATAACTACCGGTAGATAATGAAGATTTATTCTTAAAATGATCTATCTGCTATAATGTTATACAGTACTTGTCATAAAATACATCATCATGCTTTTTAATATATGGGGCTTTAAATGAGCTATAATATGTCAATATATCAGATAAAAGAAATCAGATAAAATATAATATTGGGAAATAGAACAAAAAGTCCAAAGTCCTATTCATTATGAAAAAATAGCATGCTAAATGACATGATTCTACAAAAAAAGGCATTTGATTTTGTTTGAAGCACAGCGAGTGTCATTAAGCTTTGAAAAAATTATGAGGACAATGAGAAAATGAAAAGAAATCAAGTTCTAGGATATTATTTGAAGGGATTAAAGATCAAGATTGTTAAAAGTAAAAGAAAGGAATGTTATGTTGGTTTATTTCATCAAGGTTAACATAGATTGTTATGTCTGGTAACCTTTCATGGACTTTGCTGATCAAGACCAAATTGTGAGGCATTAAGGATTTATTTATAAATAAGATGTGGAATATGGAAAGAAGAAATCATTTGTTGTATTTTAAGAGGTGATAATTTACTAAAATTGTTTTCACTTGTGATGAAGAGGGGAATCATTTCTACAGTTCTTTACAGTACCTTTATTTATTTTTTCCTATTTGCCTTCTTTTTTCTACATTTTCTGTTTTCTCTTTTTATTATTTTAATTTGTATTGGTTTTTGTCTTTACAATGTATTTTTTCTTAATTTTTTAATTAAAAAATGAAATACGGTCAGCCACAAAAGTTATCTTCCTTCCTCTCCTCTCTCCATCTCTCACTTTAGTATTTAAAACTTTATTGAATATTGCTTGACACCACAGATGACAGTAAAACTGATTAATTGCTGCTCATAATTGGAGTTTCATTCGAGTGGTTATTGCTGTCAGTATCAATTAATAGCTCCACAAGAACCTAATTCATTTTACAATCTTAAAGAATGATGGCTTGTGGGAATTATGCTAAACTAGCATTTTCAATTAGGTTTGTGAATTTTATAGTTTACTGAATAATATTTTACAATGTTATAATAGTTACCAATGATGAGTGATTATTACATTGTAATCAGACTAATCACATATGCATGCGCCTTTCCTAATATGCCATTATTATAGATATTAAGATTCAAACATTCTATGTAATCATTGCTTTTAAAGTAATTTTTAAAAGATATGCAGGAGATACTTATGACTGTTTCAGCTATCTAATTTTGCTGTGTTAATTAAGAACTGAATACTGTTTTCAAGTCATGAAACTGAACTTGCCTGAAATTGTTCAAAATTGTAATAAGGAACCTGTAAAATTTTAAAATAACAAATATTAAGTGTCCTTTTAATCTTTGAATAACCGCAAAGTTCTTCCTCACAGTAATAACTGATGCTACTCCATTTTTTATATATCTATGTTTTAACTACTAATCAAGGAAATTATTATTTCTCTTGTTTGGAAAAAACAATTATATGATATATGGAGATCTAGCTGCTAAGCTTCAGACTGATTGGTCTAAGGAAACTAAAATTTGGATGAGAATGGAATTTTATTATCCCCTTTGGGCAACTTCTATAAAAACTGCTTTATTGTAGACATGCATCTTATCTCCATCCCACTCATAAAAAATGAATGGAAGGGGAGGGAACCATAATCTTTATCAGATTCAGGGGTGGGTTTCAGCTTGTTCGGCCCAGTTCGACTGAACTGTCTGTGAAGATTTTGTGCAGTTCGGAGAACTGGTAAATTGTGCTGGCCGATTTTTGAAAATATACAGTATGTATATATATTTTTGCTGCTGTATAGTCATCCTGTCGCTCCCTCTGCCCCTGAAGCTGAGCTGCTCACTCACTGTCTCTCACTCGCTCACTCAGCCAGCGGCCCACTTGCCCACCTGCTTGCGCTGTTGCTCACCTACCCGCCCACCTATCCGCTGGCACACTTGCTCGGCCGCCGGCCTGCTGTCTTTCAGGCTCCATGCTTTTATAGTGGGGCCTGATAAGGGTAGGGAAGAGAACAGGAGGCGCAGGGTCCACAGGCAGCTTGTGCTGCTGGACCCCGAAGCTGTGCCACTTGCTCGCTCTCACTCACCCCGCTGTCTTTTGCCCTCCATGCTTTTTACTGCACATGCGCCATGCTGCTCAGGCTTCTCTCTGGCACCCCTTGTGGAGTGCAGTTTGCTGAGTCGCTTGCCGGTGAGTGTTGGTGGGGGTCGGCACTTCAGCACCATTTTTAGGGGGCACAGACTCCTCAGAGATATGTGAGACCTCCCCACAGTGTTTGTTGCCGGTGGGTAAGGGGAAATACATATAGCATTTCATTTTGGAGCAGCATTAAAAATGACGATCAGAACCACTTTGATCATTTTCACATCACGTAGCCAAAAAGACAGTCATCTGCAAATTTTTTTCAGATGTTGATTAATATGCCTAGGTGCAAATGACTATAAATTGTTATACAAATTATAGATGCAGATTGGAATGCATTAGAAATATTTATTACTGCATAATTCAAGTACTAATACCATGCATTTCATCTTAGTGTTGAAAAGTGCATGACGAGGTGAGCTCTCCAAGTGCCGAATCTTCTTGTTTTTCTTGTTTCTGTAGCCTTGTGTGGGAACAAGTTTCTCAAGACACTCTGAGATCAGGTTTGCTCTACAATCTACCTTTAATTTAGAAGTTCAGTGTTGCATGATACCTTTGGATTGAGGAGGAAATACAGTTTTACACTCTCTTGAGTTCATCCTACTGTGTTGCCACTTATCAACTGAGTGATGGGAAAAGATAAGAAACAATCTGCAGGTGAATCTGGGAGAGTTATATATAGATGTTTGGTTTTGTTTTCTTTTCCCATCCTCCCTCATAACTGAGACAAACTGCCTAATAAATAATCCTGAATAATGTCAGCATTTCAGGACTTGAAATGTGCGCCCCGTGGAATCCCTGGGGAAAAAAAGGAATATCTAATGCATAGGACTTCTTGTTTCTGTAGCCTTGTGTGGGAGCAAGTTTCTCAAGGCACTCTGAGATCAGGTTTGTTCTACATTCTACATCCATCGCGGAGCAGCCTGGCTGAGGCGCTTTAATCCCCAGGCGCACGTGACTTGGGACGGCGGAAACAGCTCACTGCCTGTGGATGGGGAGCGAGAGGGGGGAAAGGAGATCGCGGCTGATGGTGTGTGTGTTGTACTCCGTGCAACTCATGAACGCTCGTGTAAGCCCCAAGGCAAAAACTTCTGTTCCCAAATCAGATCCTCGTTATATCAGGCAACTGGAATTCCTTATCATCTTGATCTCGGAGGGATTGCGTTTATGGAACCCTGGTTTGTCTGCAGAGTACTCTAAGATAAAATGAAGGCGATATATATTTTATGTGCTACAGGAGGAAAATTTACAGGAGTAAATTTTCCCTGCCCTAGAAAGTTACAGGAGTAACTTTCTAGGGCAGGGATCTGCAACTCCTGGGCCATGGCCCACTACTGGGAGAGATGGGCAAGTGCACACATATGAAGCTCCACTTGTAGGAACAAGGGAAAGAATGCGCAAAACTCCACTCACATGTGTGGAGAGCACTTGTTCTCATGTGAATGGAGCTTTGCATGTGAGCAAAAGTGCCCTCTGCTCAAGTGCCGTCCACTCGCACAAGTGGAGCTTTGTGAATGAGCACAAAAGTGTCTGCGACTCGCATGAGTAGAGCTTTGCACACGAGCGCAAGCAGCCTCTACTCATGTGCAAAGCTCCACATGATTAAAGGGGGCCTATGCCTGCCACTTATACACATGGCGCTGTGTGCACATGTGTGCACCTGCCTCTTACAAACACACTTGCAGGCCAGGCCCCCAAGTCCACTATTCTAGGCAAGCTTTAATCAGCAGAACACAAAAATTGGCTTTCAGTAGAGAATATTTCCTTTTGAGAAACTTAACAGTTAATTCTGGCTATTCCTAAGAATTATTTTATTTTATTTTATTTATTGTTTTATTTTATTTGTATCTCAGCTTTATCATTTTTACAAATAATTCAAAGCAGCAAGTATGTCCCAAACACCTTGCTCCTCCTATTTTAGAAAGATTTTTTTTTCACAGTTTACTGGATAGATCAGGATTGAAGAGAAATGCTGATTCTGGTTGAAACAAAATTCTGATTTGTTTCTTATCTTCTAACTTTAAGATCACCTTGTTGATGAACTTCTATGATTCTATTAGGAGAGGCCTCTCTTTTTTTCCACTTGGCATTTTTGCCTCTTCCTTGACTCTAATCCCATCTATTCACTGTAGCTCTAGTCTCTTTCAAGTTTAGCCCTACTATTACTAGTAAGCAGTCAAGAAACTATATAAATACAATCCTCAGCAAGATCCATCCTTGTGACCAAGTTAAATTGACTTTTTAAAATCATATGAGCAGAAGCTACTGGCTTAATTATATAGGAGGAATATTTAAATATAATCGTAATATAATATAGTCCATAAGTTTCTTTTGCTCCTATAAGAAGGAACTACTACTTTAAAGATCAACTGTTTATTTAAAATTATTCTGTGGTTTATATTCACTTGCTAGAATTGGATTGTCAATTAAGCTTATTTAGTTAATTCAATAAATATTTATTTATCTGAACGGCAGCCCTATTTCAGCAGCTGTTACTCCAAAGTTTTCCTTTCTCATCATATGTTTTCTCAATTTTTATTAGGAACAGTTAAGGAAAATAGCTTTGGGAGTCAAAGAGCAGATTACATGGAGACAGTAATGTTTCTAATTAAATTCCATTGACAATTTGCTAAGATACTCAGAGAATTGTAAAGAAAATCTATGTAATTTGGATTCCCCCCCCCTCTTTCCAGTCAGTTTTTAAAACAAGCACTGAGGTGGTAATTTGTAATCCTTCAGGATTAAGGAACATTCTGGCACTTACCATAATGATATCAAGTAGAATAAGCTGTTTTAAGGATCAAACAAGTGGTCTTATCCTTGCTGAACAGCACTCTCTCTGCATTTGCTGAACTCTCAAAAAATTTATGTTTAGGAAGGAGGGAAGGGAGGGAAGGACCATAAGGGTCTGTAAGGCAAAGAAGGAATCACTTCTATCAAGAGTACAATTTTTTGGGGAGTGGGGTGAACTCTATTTCTTGCAACCTATTGCTTTGACATTCTGCCCTGCTAGCAACTATCGGATCACAATCCATAAGGATAAATATGTGCATTCTTCTTATATTCCCACATTTCTTTCTTTGCAGTTTCCTGCTTGAAAGCTTTCCCCTGATAAATCACATTTAAAACTACTCCTGTTGTGGAAGTTTGATGCAAGACAGGGCCAGAAAAATCATTGTTGGGGCACATCTGCTAATTTTGCACATATTTCATTTCTAATATGTCATGTAAACAGCTGGGCAGAGTATGTGAAGGAAGAGGCTTATTCGATTTTCTGTTTTAATGAATGAAAATGAAGAGGTTTATGCTACAGCAGAGTCCACTTCAACATTCAACTGCATCTGCCCATCCCATTTGTTACCAGGTGCAGTTTTTAATGACTAGTCCCCTGCAACCACTGGCCTCAGAAGGATGGCAGCTGCTTCCTGGGTTTTTAGTTTTTAGATAGCCCAATTTTCTTATCATTCAGTGGGGTCAGACTTGAAGGAAGCAAAAAGTCATTTATGTTTCTGAGGAAGGAGAAAATCTGCTAAAACTAAGGAACTGGGTATCCAGCATTCAGGTTTTCTGCTGGAATTCATTTGAATCATTTATAGCGGTTGTGATTTTTTTTTTTAAAGGAAGATCCATGTTTGTCCTCAAAATTTCAGGAATAATAGACTTTGGTGGAATTTGAATCCTTAGGTATAAAGGGCAAGAAATCATATACTTTATAATTTACCCAAGGCCAGTCAGTGTCTCTTATAACCAGGAGAAAATCATCCAAACTTGATCTGTCATTCTGAGTTTTCCCAGAAAATCCATTTCCAAACGTTTAAGTGTTTTCCATATATAAAGAGGTAAATTTATTCAATGAGCATGGATAGCAGATTATTAAGAGTACAACCTAATGGCTAAAAACAAATTTCTAATTAATAAAAGTTCTTTAAGAGTACCAAAGGTGCTTTTTTATTTTCAAGAGGCAACTGGACTTTCTGGTTTTTCTTTGAAGACATTTCGCTTCTCATCCAAGAAGCTTCTTCAGCTCT
>JANHFQ010001963.1:0-11403 GCA_032468035.1 Aparallactus werneri
AGACACATCTTTTTATATTGGCCGGCCTAGACTAAGGGGAATTATGAATTTTAAATTTTATTGTCGTTTTTAATTGGACTTGTTTAATTTAATCAGTTTTTAATTGTAAATATTGTATTTTATTATGCCTATAAGCCGCCCTGAGTCCCAGGAGAAGGGCAGGGTATAAATATAATAAATAAATAAATAAATAAATAAAATATATCCAGGCTAATCAACATTTTGCTTGTTGAGTTTACACAACTTGCATTATCAGCCCTTCTCTGTGAGGTACAGTAGTTCATGCACTTATACCAATCTTACAAATGAAGGCAATATATACATGTTGCAGGATCCAATCTTGGTTGGTTACCAGGACCAGAGATTTTGTCTTCTGAGCTTTTGGACTCATGCTGGCACCCATCTTCAGGGAACTTATCTCTGCTAGAGTGACCCAGATTGGAACTGATACCAATCTTCTATATGGTCATGTGCTTAACTGCTGCTTTCCTAGGAATACTCTTGATTCCATGTTACCTTATCCAGCCTAAATGTGCTGTTAATTGGTTAAATTGGAAGAAAAATTATACGTGCAAGTTTAACCCAATCATAAACTGTAAGACAGCAGCCTATTCAAAGTGTTTTGGAATACCGAGAACAATACTTCCTGACATACATTTTTGAACCTTGAATAGGTTTTCAGGATGTAAACTATACCAAGGTCAAAACATTTTGCACATTTTGTGTTGGAAAGTTTTGATTCTGGAATACTGCTAGGATCATCACAATTTCTGTATGCCTAGGGTTTTCACTGTAATAGAGGTAGGTGTCTGCAGCGTTTTATGCTGTCTTGAATTTCTGGAATGTCAGGATATTGCCTCATACATTGTATTTACCTTTTGGAGATCAAAATGTTACAACCTTTACCATTCTTTACAAAGATTATAATAGCAGATATAATTGTAGAGTGATGATCATAGGAATGATTTTTTAAATTTAAGCAAATGTATTAATTTATTATATTTCAGTGTAGTGGGAATATATTAAATTATCAAATTGTAGAAATTCAAAATAATGTATTAGAGAGTTAATCAATAGTGCAGAGTAGCGAATGGGTAGATGTGACAGCAAGCAAACATCTGCATTCTTCAGTGATTAGAATACAGCTTAAGAAAGAGCCAGCTTCACATTGTTAATAAGAAACGGATGCTTAGAGTTGAAAATCAGATATCCATTTGTTATCTGAACAACAGTTTTCGTGAATTTGAGTGCCTTTTCTAAATTTGGGGTATTAATTTTTATTCTCCCCTATGTCTAGTCATAAAAATATTTAATGGATGTTCATATTCTACATCATAGTTATAGTCCTCAACTTACAACTGCAATTTAGCCCAAAATTTCCATTGCTAAGCAAGGTAGTTGTTAAGAAATTTTGCCCCATTTTACAACCTTTCTTGTCATAGTTGTTATGTGAATCATTGCAGTTGTTAAGTTAGTAACACAGTTGTTAAGTGAATCTGGCTTCCTCATTGACTTGGCTTGTCAGAAGGTCGTAGAAGATGATCACATGACTCTGAGACACTGCAACCATTAGAAATACAGGCTGAATTTTGATCATGTGAATATGGGGATACTGCAGTGGTCGTAAGTGCGAAAAATCTTTGTAAATCCCTTTTTCAGTGCTCAGTGGGTAAATGCAGTACTGCAGACTACCTTTGCTGACTTGTTCAGCAGATTGAGAGATCAGATCCCACCAGGCTCAAGGTTAGGTTGACTCAGCCTTCCATCCTTCCGAGGTCGGTAAAATGAGGACCCAGATTGTTGGGGGTAATATACTGACTCCGTAAACCACTTAGAGAGTGCTGTAAAGCACTATGAAGCGGTATATAAGTCTAAGTAGTAGTATTATTAAATGAACAGTTGTAAGCTGAGGATTACCAGTACTGCAGTTATGTTGTAAACTGTTTGAAATATTTCTGAACAATGGCTTTTAACAGTTTCTATATCGACTTTGATTACCAGAGTGTTAGAGTAGAAAAGATTCTAAGGCATATATAGTGCAAATTCTCTTAAGAGAGGTTCGTATGCTCGTCAGTATTAATTCTTTCATTCTAATGTTATCAAATTCTTATCAAGTTTTCAACGTACCTCAGAATTTCATGTAACATAATTACAAATATTAGACAACATGACATATTTATTGAATATTTCTGCCATTGTCAATGGATGATAAAAATGAAGTTTTTCGGGAATGAAATGAAACCACACATACATACCAAATATACATGCTCATCCTCAGTGGTTGGGGAAGCCATGAATATCATTTAGCAAAAATTACTGTGATTTAATGTAAGTTGAAAATGCCATTTATTTTCTAATTAGATATACTTTATTAATCAGTCAATTGACCATACCAAAGCATGACCATCAGCTACAGTAAGATACAATAAAATAAGGTAAAGTAAGATTCAGTGAAATGAAGTAAAATGAATTAGTGAGATAAAATAAAGTAAATTTAAAAGAATAAGATAAAATAGAATGCAGAGATATATAATAAAATGAATATTAAAGTTCAAAAATAGTGTGTTAGGTGAATTCATTATCTTTGCATGCAAGTTCAGTGTGTTTTATAAAACGTGTTCTCTGTTGGACAGCACTGACTATAAACATAATAGTTTTAATGAAAATCTCTCTTTCTCTTTGTTACAATCCCAGTGACTGAGGCATATAAATGACAATTGACTAGGACATTGGAATGTATTCTATTTCTGATGGTCCTCAAATACATATTCTCTCAAAATATGTCACTTGGTGGAATCATCCGTATTTGGCCATAGAATCTAGCTACTCAAATCTTGCTCCGGTAAGGGCTATCTTATGATAATGAATTAAACCCATTGTCACATATTTTTCTATTTGGAAGGCCATTTATTTTTTCACAAACCATTGCAATAACCTGATGTTTGCAAGTGACTCAAAATCAGGGCCTTAATATCCAAAACTCTTTGTCTGAATATTGTCTTGGCCTTGTCTGACTGAGGATGAGAAGCCATAATACAAGATGGTTTGGAGAAATTGTTTGATCCATATGGTATATTGTAGTAAGCCATCTGTTCTGGCATATTTTTGATAATTGTTGGGCTCCATTGAAAGAATTGTCAGCTAATAATTAAAGGCTAAAGAGGTGTATTCCTGTTGGTCCCTACAGCCCTACTTTAAAAAGTGTGCTTGATTTTTTGCTCAAATATAGAGGCACTTGATAGGCCCACAGATCTGTACCAATACCTGTTAGTATTGGTACAAGTTTTGTCTTGTAGACCTTTACAATGAGGAGCTTTTACGATTGTAACCAAGTAATTTGTTTAGTAGTTTTGAGATTGTTGTTGCTTTTATAAAAAAATGTTTGAAGTGGTTGGCCCAAGACCCTGTACCGTGGAACCTTGGTTCACAAACACTTCTATTTACAACCAAATCGGTTCATAACCAAAAAATGAGCTAAATGTTTGACTCTGTTCAGGACCAAATCCTTGGTTCACAATCAAGCAGCTGTGGCAAAAAACACAGCTACGGTGATGTTCCCTGCATAATTCAGCCTTGTTGGCCAGACCAAGGCTGTGCCGCATTTGGAGCCAGAGGTGGGAGTAGAAATCGATGCTGAGCAGTGCCCCCAAAAGCAGCAAGATGAGCAGCCGGTCACAGTGTGTCCCCAGCATGGTCAGCCTGGTACTAGGCAAGAGGCAGGCCAGGCGAAGGCAGCGCACAGACAATCCTGGGCAGAGCGAGGGCGCTGGGTGGGAAGGAGGCGAGCTTCGCACCATTGACCATCGCAGGAGCAAGTGAGAGGCAGAGGGAGGCAGGCAGAGCCCCACTTCGGGTGAAGAGGTGACCGGCTTACACCTTTGCCCGATCACCTCTCCAGAGCTGGATTCTTATCTAACACTTTTATTAAGTGGATACTCTGGATGAGAGAGCCATTTATTCCAGTGTGGACTTTCAGGTATGTATTTGTATAGAGGGCTTTTTACACAGTATAGAAATCTAGGTTCCATATGTAGCTTGGCAGCCTTCTTCCATAAGATGTCTCTATTTATGGAATCTAATGCAGCACTGAGATGTATGAAATATGTAAACATATTTGCCATCTGTTGTGCATTTGGTAATAATACAGTATAGAACATGGGTGTCTAACTCGCCACATCACGTGACATTTCGTGACATTTTCCCCATTCACGGAGCTGTGTTGGGCATGGCTTGTGTGTGGCTTTCAGGCTGCCAGTTTGACAGCCCTGGTATAGAATAAATCAATGATCTATTGTCAAGTCCCAAGTCTGAACGTGGCCTATTCTTCTGCTAATATATTCTTCTCAAATGCCAATCCTTTGCTTTCTTCAAGAGATATTTTGTATTTTTGCTATTATATCAATAAGGCATTTGAGTCTGTAATGGATGGGGGGATCTTCCTTGTTTTCTTTTGGGTTTTCTTTTGTGAGGTATAATAATTTGCCAGCCTAACTCTCTTAAACATAATCTGCTTGGGGCTCGCTCCTAAACTTGCATGCTGTTGTATGCCATGATTTGAACCCTGGTAGCTGAATATCTTCATTAAAGATAAAGTAAAAGTATCCCCTGTCCAGTCAATTCCAACTCTAGGGAGCAATCCTCATCTCCGTTTCTTAGCCAAAAGAGCTAGCATCGTCCGAAGTCTCTTCCACGACCATGCGTCCCAACATGGCTATATGCTGAGGCGCATGGAACGCTGTTACCTTCCCATTGAAGTGGTACTTATTTATCTATTTGCATTTCCATGCTTTTGAACTGCTAAGTGGAGCTCTGGGGCAAGTAACATGACCTCACCTGCCTGCATGGCACTCGGTCTCGAACTTGAGCTGTCAGCTTTTCAGCTGAGAAATTCAGCATCTTTAATCACTGAGCCGATCACACCCTCCTTGAATATCTTCATTACCAGTGGTTAACCATGTCTCTTGGAATGCTATGATGTTGAACTTGGAAAGGAATTCCAACAAATCTCCATTTGACAATTTATTGCATCCGGTTATATTCCCTGTCAGTAGCTGAATAAAACTTTGTCAGAAGGGTTAGTTGGTGATGTAATTGAAGTCTGCGATTTAATAGTATGACTCAGGCAGTCACTGTACAGGTGAGATGAGATCCAAAATTACCTAGAGGAAGGGATATCTAATTAGTTAATAATCCGTTGGATTGCTTAAAATTCATTTCATTCAATTGCATTTACATGCATGAATCAGTGCTGCTTAAGCATTTATGCTAATCCAATTTTCGGTCAATTTTCAAGAGACCTCATAGTGCTTTTAATGAAGATGTGGTTCCCAAAGCTTTACATGCTTTGTTAAAATGTTGAGCTTTAAGATGCAAGCAGATTAAACTGAAGCAATTATTTGAAAATAATTAAACATGGATTTAAGAAATTTCTTTGTTTTATGTCTCTTTCTTATAAAGAGGACTATAAATTTTCATTAAAAATTCACAAAAGAAAGGTTTTTTAATGTATTGAAGTTAAAACAAGCTCTGAGAGATTTATCAGAACTATCCCATTTGTAGCTCTGACCACCTTTCTTACTACTACAATAATATGAAAGAGCTTTGAGATACAGAGTTAGGGTTTTGTTTTTGTTTCATTTTGTTTGCATGATAAGGTCATAATCTTCTTTGAGAAAACTTAGGAGAAATTGATGACAAATGTTTGGATAACTAGAATAAGATTAGCTGGTTCCTGCTAGCAGAGAGAAACTTGATTGGGAAGGTTAATCAGTTAGTATTTGTAATGGGCATTGGAGAATGAAAACTGAAATGGTGGGTAGAAGATGTGGACTGTTTAGACAAGAGATGAAGAAACTTCATAGCACACATGTGGTTGTTGCCAAGATCACCTTCTCACAACTGTTTTCATCCACAATAAGAAAAGCAGAAGCCATTTCTTTTAAATAATTTCATCATCAATGTCCCCTCAGGTCTTCTCAATCACCTTCTCTCTTCTTTAGAACAGCTGAGATCCCACTGAGATATTGTCACTCCAATCCTGCTGGGTTTTAGGAAGTTTTAGGAAACAATTTTTTTTTCAGCAAGCCTTAAGGGGCAGATGTTTTGTAGTGTGATGTTTATTTTCAACAGAATTTTTGATTTAGAATTATGATTCAGATTGATGGGTTATCATTATTTATGTTTAATTCTTACTTTGGAAAATAGGAGATGTAAACCATTTGGTAGTTGATAATAATTGAAATGGCATGTAAATTAATAAGTAAATAAAGAAAATAGGAAAGGTAGTGGGCTATAATTTGGTGACTAGGGACTATATGGAAGTTTGTTCTTTGTAGATTAGAAAATTAACTAAGGAAGCCAAAGCCAAGAAAGTTTAAATTTTATATATTGATTAATTTAATGCACATTGAAATTACCATATTGATTCGATTGTTATAAGCTTGGTTTTTATGGTTTTTATAAGTCATTATTTATGTGTCCCTTTGTTTCATATTGGACAAACTGGGAAATTATCATATAATTGTTTGTCCTAGGACTGCACTGGGTTAAAACAAATGCTGTGAAGAGAACATTAAATTGGTTAAGATGGTATCTTAATGTTCTTCAGCTTTACTAGTACATCAGAAGGCTAGGATGGAACGGCTTCAACGAGAACTTGAGATTCAAAAGAAAAAGCTGGATAAACTAAAATCAGAAGTCAATGAAATGGAGAATAATCTAACACGAAGGCGGCTGAAAAGATCAAATTCTGCTTCCCAAATTCCTTCAGTAAGTCATCATTTCTGGAGATACAGAATAATCCAGTATTACTATAAAATTAATATAAAACAAATCAAAAGCAGTTTTTAAGTATACGATCTGCAGGATACATGGTGAGCAAGTACAAATTGAGAAGTAGTGATATTCAGAAAATAGATTCAAGAAAATTAAAGTCATATGGAGCACTTTTTCAGTCATTTGTGCTTAAACTGTCATCTCTGTTATTATCAAGTCTGTTCTTGATATAATTATTCCTAGGTAATATGTTTTTATCTAGTTTTATATTTTTCTGGAGCTTTAATTTATTAAAAGCTAAAATTTAGTTCAGTATCTAAGGTTATGATTATGTGATCTAGGTAGTCATTAATTTGATTTTCAAATATTTGATTGGTTTTCAGCATACCCGAGAGGTGGTCTGAACTGCTTAAAAATATTAAAATGATTATATAATTCTAATGATACCATCATCAACCAATAACCATGTCCTGTTATCATAGCCATGAAACTAATAATTGTGTTTTTCAGCTTGAAGAAATGCAACAGTTAAGAAGTTGTAACAGACAGCTTCAAATAGACATAGATTGCCTAACCAAAGAAATTGATCTTTTTCAAGCAAGAGGTATTGTATTAGAAGTATTAATAATCTTTTTAACTTTTAGTATGCAAGATTTGAGACTGCAGAATAGGGCTGTGCACACTTTGAAAATTACTATACTGTTTGCTTCAAGAGAGCAAAGTGTTATTCTATCAAAGTAACCAATTTTCTTCAGACCTCTACTGAAGAAAAAGCTGCTGCTGCTTTAAGAGTGGCTTTAACGAGTGGCTTCCTTAGAGCAATGCTATAGTATACTTCATATTGATTCAATTTGATGTAATTAACAGTGCTTTATAATAAAATGAAAATCTTTAGCTATGTAATTACAAGTTACCTTTTATTTCCTCTGTTTTAATTTTTTTGGGGGGTGTAAAAATTTAAAATCACATTTATTTGAGGAGGGAGAAGAATAAACAATTTATCACAACTTAACAAAAAGAAGTTACTAATATGTGGCTATATTCTATTATGCGTAGAGATCTAATTCAGTACCTGCACTTAGATGCAATGCTGGGACTTAGCATAGCCTTCATTTTGAAGTACCCTCAGAATTTGGGATGGAGGAGAAAGAGAATATATGTTCTAAAAAAATTCCTACTAAAAATTAGACATAAATTAAGAATTACGTCAGAATGAAATTTAAATTGGTCTTTTTACTATTTCAGAATAATGTACAAGATACAAGTTGGATATACTTTGTAATTTCTTTGCTTCATAACCATAGATTCCTGGAAAAAATGGATCAAAGATTTGCATTTTCCCAGTCTGTTTATAACTCAAAGAATTCCTCTTTTGGGTGTATTAAAAGTGCAATAAAGTAAATTGAAATTAATACATTTTAGCAATTGGAATGCGGCCAAGTAAAACTTAGCATTACTGTTATTTTGATTTTTTTTCATGCTTAGAATACCAAATATCAGTATATTTCTTTCTTAAATTCAAATGAGATAATATACTGGCTAGGTACTCAGGATGGGGTTACCCACTGTTGTGTCTGTATTCTTAATTCTCAGTTTTAAATTTGCTGTTTTTATTAGAAATTCTATCACACTATAGAAAAATCCCAGAGAAAAAAAAAATTAGGATTAGGTTAATAATTTAGGCCATTTTATCTATGAACAATTTTTTATACTTTTTAGGGAAAACTTTAAAGTCACCTTGATTATCTTTCTCTTTGAAATAAATATTTTTCTCCCCCATCCCCTGGGTAGGTATGGGCTCCTATATGAATATACACAGCTGGTTGATCTTATTAAATGGCCTCAGAACTCTCTTTTTAAAAAAGGGAAAACTATGCAATGTTACCAGTAATATCTTAATCATAAATAGCCCGCTGCTTCAGTTTTAATTGCCTTTTTTCTCCTAGCTCTATATGATGTATGCTTCTTTTTTTCAGGACCACATTTTAATCCCAGTGCCATCCATAATTTTTATGACAATATTGGATTTCTAGGTCCTGTACCACCAAAACCCAAAGGTAGTGCTAGTAATTTTTCTTTCAAATTATCACTGAAATCAAACTGTATCATTTAACTTATTTTAGTCCATAATATTTGTAATCTATTGTTGGTAAAAACTGTTGGAGGTCTATACTATACAAATAATAACCCATCATATTCATTTACTGTAATTATTCTTGTTTGTTTGTTCTTTCTTTTTCTTGCATCATCCCATTTTTTTAAAGACAGGAATTATGCATTCACACATGCTAGGACATTTGATTTCTCTTTAATTTTAAACATAAAAACTGAGAAATTATCTTGGGATGTATACACATACTCTTTCCCCCCAAAACTATATTTCGTTAGTATTTATGATGCTGTGTTCTCTTTCTGATCTATCTTCTGTCTTGGAAGACTGAAAATAAGGGACAGATAGATCTTAACAGAAGACTCAACTCTCTTGAAAAAGCATTGCCTTTCCCCAGTTTCTGCAAACCAGGGATACATCAGCATTTCTTTTGCACCTCTCCCCAAGGGAAATGGGGACCTTTAATTTCATATTCTTTTCAGAATTTGGGGATGTAAAATCTTAAAGCATTTGTTCTGGCACTTTTAAAACAAACATAAAAAACAAATCCTTTAGCATGCTGCACAGTTTCATATGACTTTGAAGCTAGAAAAACTGGGAGGCAAGTACCCAAATCCAAGAAAAGAAAGAGGGAAATATGTTAAGTGCTAGCAATTTGTTTTACTGTAAGAATGTTCAGTACATTTTAAACAAGATCTTTTGTCAAGGGCCCTACATGCTCTTTTTTTTCATGGCTCTTGAACTTGCATATTTCTCACCTTGCATATGTAGTAATTTATTGCTCTTGAATTATGAGTTGGACTTTAAAATCACAGTAGTGGAAATAATATTTGAAAGTTTTAACATGTAATCACTGTTGTTTCTATAGAGTCTTCTTGGGTCAGATGGGCGGCTATATAAATTTGTTTATTAAATTAATAATTGGAAAAGGGGGACATACATTTATTTTCTTCAGGTATTCATATTTCACCATTCTTTTTTTCCTCCCACCTCAGCTGATCAAAAATCCGTGGTCAAAACACCAAAGACTGTTCCAGATACTGAAGAAGATGAGGGAGCTCAGTGGAATTGTACAGCTTGTACTTTTTTAAATCACCCAGCCTTAAATCGTTGCGAACAGTGTGAGATGCCCAGGCATTTCTGAGCCAGGGAGGCTCACTTATCTTCTGTAAATCCAACTTCTGACTATTGTGTCATTTCCTTGGGATAAATAATCATTTATGCATAGGATTTTGTAAAATTGAACATGTGACAAGGTTTATTAGTAATGTTAAATGTCATGACACAGAGATAATACCTCAGTCTTGTGCTGCAGGCAGCTGGAACTTCACCGGCTGGAAGGTGATCTTCTGAAAGAACTTGGTTTCCAGCTGCCTGACATGTACAGTATTACTAGATGCCCAAAAGAGTAACTCTCACCAGGTTCAGAGCTTTGGTGTTCCCAACAGCCTTTCTCCACAGATGTCACTACTGAATTTTGACAGGGGAAGGAATTAGATTGATAGCTTTTTTTGTTTTTGTAAAGCATTCAGTAAAACACTACATTCACAGAGGAAATGAAAAAGGAACAAATTGAAGCTCTATTTGCTGCCACAGAGAGCCCAGGAATTATAGAAGAATTTCAGAAATATAGAGGTACTCTTCATCTTGTCTTCTGGAAAGCAGTTCCACATTGTGAAGACAAAAAAATCAGTACAATCATCTGAAGATGAAAAAAGAAAACTGCATGCTTTGTCTGTACCATAGTCACCGTGAAATACCCCCAAGGCTTTTCCTACTGTACATAGTTCTAGAATCTTCTTTAAATGACTTTTCTTCACCTTTTATTATTTCTTGTATTTCTTAATGTATAGTGTAATAGTCTTCGTTAACTTTCTTTCCCCCTTTAAGTGATTATGCACGATTGTGATCCCTTTGTGTTAAAAAAAGTTATTGATCTGAGAGAAGCCATGCCTTAAAACAGCGTTCATGACAATGCACAAACTAGCTCTTGTCTGCCTCTTCTGTATGTTGCTCTTGTAAATGCTGGTAATCTGTGAAGACCTGCAGATGCAGCATGGTAAAAATGCAGGAAACATTTGTGCTTCTAGTTCACTCAGGACACTGATTTTTATGGTGGGTGACACCTGGGTAATATTCTGCATGGCAAACAAAAGCACAAGAAAAATTGAGTCCCACCCCCCAGCATATCTGCCTCTGATAGGCTTGCTTCATTTGCTGGGCATTTTTAAAACTCTCCAGAAATTAAAAAAACCCTGGGACTGGGAGGGAGAGGAACATATTTGAGTACACAGAAATAATAGAAAATATTAATATGCTCATTGTTGGCAGCCAGTTCGTAAACCTGATTTGGTAAGAGAATAGCAATAATTGGAAACATTTGAAAGAGAGCCTGGAAAAAGAAAACAAGCAGACTTGAAGCCATGCCAAGCATCTCTTTTTTTCATGTCCTTGTTTCTGAGGAAATCTATTCAGGTGATTAGAAAAACTTTTAATTGAAACCAAGATCATGGTTTTTT
>JANHFQ010001963.1:40984-59810 GCA_032468035.1 Aparallactus werneri
CAAAGCTGGCTGAGGAATTCTGGGAGTTGAAAGTCCACAAGTCTTAAACTTGCCAAGATTGGAGACTCCTGATTTAATAGAAGTGCCCATATCCATTACAAATGTGCCTGCTGAATGCTTTCCTCCACCCCACGTGTGGTGCAGCTTGAGACCCTCCTCCTTCTCTTTCAAATACATCATCATCATCATCTTCACCATCATCATCATCAGGGCCCCTGCCCCAGAAACTAAGCAGGCTGAATACAAAGAAGCCTTTCCAGTAAGGCTCTGCACACGTGAGGCTCCTTTTCCAAGGAAATCATGCTTGTACCTTACAGTGTATCTTTCTGGTGCCACGCCAAGATTTTGAAATCTGCCCAGATCTTGAAGGACATCACTTGAGCAAGCTGGGATTGATTGGTATGACCAAGTGTTTTTATTGTTTTATGGTCTTTGAGGTTTATCATTTTTACCACTGCTGTGTGTTTCAAATAATGCTAATCTGTTCCATTGTACTTTTATTGTTTGGAATACCGGTATATTGATCTCAGGGAAGATCTTTGATCTGTTGCATTTTTCTTTGAACATTTTTTTAAGTGGAAAGCAGCAGTTTCAAGAAACAAAACGAAGACACCACAATTTATTTTATCCTCTGAAACAACAATCCTACCCACATTTATTTGGAAGCAAGCTCCATTGAATGCAATGGGATTTAGTTCTGAGGAAACAGTTTCCAAATTGGTAAATTCACTGAAACCCTCGACTAGCAATGATCTCAGTTCAGCATTTTGAAATGTCCAATGTACTGTTTAAAATACTTTAAGCCTCTTTTACATTCATCAGGATCCTCTAGGATAATTTGTGAGCCTTTTAAACTTGTAAACTTCCTAATGTCACTTTGATAGTGAGGTGTATAAATTTGATTGATTACCGGTAATGAATAAATAATAAATAAACAAGGCAGTGTCACGAGTGTATTGAACCTGTTGGGTCTTCCCCAAAGTCACAATAATGGCAATGAGAAACTTTCTTCATTGTTTGTATGATATCATAACTGGGACCTTCTATGTGAGAAATTTCAATGTATTGCTATCGTAGAATAGAATGGAATAGAATGGAATGGAATAGAATAGAATAGAATAGAATAGAATAGAATAGCAGAGTTGGAAGTGACCTTGGAGGTCTTCTAGTCCAACCTCCTGCTTAGGCAGGAAACCCTATACCATTTAAGACAAATGTTTATCCAATCTCTTCTTAAAAACATATCATGCTTGAAGACCTGTGTTTACACTCACTGAAATATATTGTTGACTCAGCTTATCACCTAGTTCCTGGTGTAGAATTTTACAAGTGATCTTGCATTAAAGTTAAATCTGCCATTATGCCAGCAATATCAGTTTTGATAGGCAAGTGAGATTTGCTACCCTGGCAAGCAGAGAAATACGGTGAAAAGCTAGCAATTTATTTTCTTCTCTTTTGAGGAAGAGGATACTGGAATATGTATTTAGACACATATCAGAAGGAGGTAAGTAAGTCCCAATTGGCGGAAAGTCATCTGGGTTCTGTGGCTGGCCAAATAGGGCGCCATCAAATTGGTGGCTTGGTTGAATTCTGAACAAACTATAAATATGTCTGTCCTGATGTTCAAATATAGCAGAAAATAGTAAATCTGGCTGAATCAGATTCAGGAGGAATGAAAGACAGACAGACTGGGACAAATGGAAGTTATGAGATTGGGAAAAATTGCCTCAAACAGTTTGGGGTATCTTGAAACTAGTAGCAAATGGAAAGTCATCCAATCACTTCTTAAATGGGTTTCTTTCAAGAAGGAAAGAGCCAGTGATATTTTCACTTGAACTTCAAAGGTATTCTTTATCCAAGCTGACAGATCCATGTATGCAATGCAAATAAATAAATATAAAGTACATTTCTTTTACTGCTCATCTCCAAGGACATTAATCGTCTAAGGAAATTCATATAGGGAGAGAAAAGCTGAAATTAAAAATCTGGGAAACCCAGCTTTTCCTATGGCAATAATGGAATAATGATGTCTTTTCATGATTATAAATTATGAGTGAAGAAGGGTCTTGGAATGTTTTTTGAACAATTGTAAGCGGATTGTAAGGTGAGGCCTACTTCTCCTAGAATTTGGCAGTATCCTGAATTATTTATTTATTTATTTGCTCTTGGAGCGTTGCTTTCCTACATTTCCTACATTAATTGATGACTGGAAATCTCTTATGGACTTTTTGCTTACTAATAAAAAGGAGAACTTGTGATTTATGCTTTTGATGATTAAACGGGATCAGATTATAGAAAGAAGAACAATATGATGAACTTTAGAAAGGGAAGTCAAAATATATTTGAACTGCTGCGAAGAATATCAGAAGCCACTTTTTTACATTTTATTTCTTTTTCTTCTTTTTTTTCTCTTTTTGTGCTTTTTGCTTTTTTTGATTCCTTCTTTCTTTTCCTCCCCCCCCTTGCTTTCTATTATTTTGTGTTATCTTTTATCTTCTTGCTAAACTTCACTCATCTGTCTCATAGGAAAAAATTGCCTTACAGATCAACAGCCCTTTCTCACTTCATTGATCCCATTTCCCTCATATGCACCAGTAACTGCTCAGCCAGATTTTTTTTTTATTGTTGATGTTGCTATTGGGCTATTAATCTTTTTAAGAGATCAATAGTCCTAAGGCAGAAAAATAACACAAAGCATAGAGAAGTGACAGGCTTCAACTCCCAGAATTCCCCAGCCAGCTTTGAAGTGTCCTGGAGTCATGTGATTCCCCTTTTGTGATCTTCTGACAAGCAAAGTCAATGGGGAAGCCAGATTCACTTAACAACCATATTACTAATTTATAACAAGTGAAGTGACTCACTTAACAAATGTGGCAAGAAAAATTGTAAAATGGGGCAAAACTCATTTAACAACATAAATTTTGGGCTCAATTGTGGTCATAAGTTGAGGACTACCTGTACTATGAGTCGAAGACTCAAAATCCTTACCCTAAGACACACATAAATATATTGATTTTAAATTGAAAACAGTTCACCTGCTGAACTTCCTTGTTTTTATCTTTTTAAAGTCTGCTAAAGAGAACTTTGTGAGATTCCCACTTAGGAAAAACCACTTTCAGTTTAGGCAGTCACCAAGAAAAGGTGAATACTCTGAAAAGTATTTTTGTCAATAAAAGGAACAAATTAATATCTATATAAAGTCTCTTGCTAGGCCACTGTGACTAAAAATGCTCCTTGTAACCAGCCTTTTGCACTTTTTATAAAGGTCTGCTAAGGTAGTCCTTAAAAATGTTCGACATGTTACCTTTTTATTAGACCAAATCGGGAAAATATGATTTCAAGGTCTTCATCGGTTGTCACAGGATTAAGTTTGCAGACAAAAAGGACATTTTCAGGTGGCTTGATATCTGCATCAGGTAAATCTCCAACCTGGAAGAACAAAGCAAGACAGATGACGTTATTTCAATGCTCCTACCATTTGCACTTATGGATATACATATCAAAATGACTCCTTTTAAGATGGTGAGAATGTACAATGTGAATGTGCTACTCAACATTTGTTCTGAAGCCTTAAAGATTGAAAAGGCAGGCCTTTCAGTTCAATGATCTCTCTCTGATGAGATGCTTTTTAAAAAAAGTTTTCTTAAAAACAATATGCTTCTGAACTATAACTAAAATAGCAGTTTGTGAAGAAGGCAAGATTAATGTCTTTTTTCATGTTTGTAACTTCTAAGATTTTACAAACATTAAGGACTGATTTATAAGCAATAATTGTGGTGTCAATTTGTAACCCGGCTTACCAATGCATCATGTTTACTTTCATGGACCATCACAGAAAAAAAAATCATTGAAGAGATTTCTCAATTTAAATGCTTTTTAGTATACCTGATTCATGCCTTGCAATGAGTAGGGATTACTAAAGTATTAATGGAAAAATACTAAAATATACATTGTTCTTACATGCTGGGGGCTCCTACATAAAATCTGGTTCCACATATTTGTCACACTAGAGCAGAGGTGTCAAACTGGCAGCCCACAGGCCGGATGCGTCACACGCAGGCAACCCCCACCCCAGCTCCGTGAATGGGAAAAATGTTGCAAAATGTCACATGACGGCAATGTGACGCAGCGAATTTGACACCGTGCATTAGAGGCAAAGAGGGATGGAGGAAATATTGGTCAAGGTCTGGGACTTGCCATCAGCCCTTCCCTCAGTTTGGAAAAATAGTAGTTGGAATTTAGTTTACGACTTACGTCCACCTAAGAGGAAACTAGTTGCTGACCACAAGTCAGATTCATCTGTACTACATTTTATAAATGTTTACATGAGTATAGTATAATAGCTTTAAAACTCAAATGTAAGCACAGATGCACATTTAATCTGCATCTCAAGTTCTTCAACATAAGAGTGATTCTGCATGTGGATTGCTTTAACGAAATGTATTATATAGTATTTAAAATCCTTTAGATTTCACTATAAAACAAGTTTTACATTTAAGAGGCAAAATTTGCCAAAGAACACAGAGCATCCTAGATTCAATATGGCAATCATTTGGTATGTGGTATCATTTCGATTTATATAAAACTAACCATCTGTTAAGCATCTGCTATCTACAGCTTAGCAATCAGATCAGGTACAGTGTTTTTACCATTTCCAAGAGAATAGCCTGTGTTTTGGCTTCTTTCTCTGCCAGAATTTCTTCCACTTCATCGGTAGATCTCCCTTTGAAGTCATCAATTTCTTCATCAGCACCTATTCGCCCACTCTGTCTTATATAAAAACAAAGTGACAGATATTTAATACAATTTAGAATGAATACTTCATCTTTTCAGAACACCCTGCAGCAGCTACCTGAAACCTCACCACGCTTATCCTGCACTGGCTCTCACACACCTTGCAGCAGCCACTTACCTGCCTATCAACGTCCTTGTGAGTCACCTGGGACTTGCAACTTTCTGCCAGCTTCTCCACTGATTTTGCTTGTGGAAGCCAGCAGGAAATTGCAATGAGGTCCTTGCCTAACAACCCATGATTCCTGCTTAATGACAGCAATGAGAAGTGCTGGGATTGCTGTCACTAAATGATGAAGTCATGTGACATCACACATTACAATTGTGTCACTTAGCAATGGAAATTCCAGATCTTATTACCATTGTAAACCAAGGACTTGCTGTATTGATGTTACACTTCTACAGAATGCAGTTATAGAATTTCATTCATTCTTCCCTTTTCCTTATCGCCTTTCTTATCATCTGATGATAAGGCGACAATTTTGTTCACTGTCCAGAGTGAACAAGTGAGTTGGTGAGATGGGCAACTACACAAATTAAAAAAAAATAAAAATAAAATTAACGTGCACCCCTGTATAATTGCCAGATAAATTTTTAGAAGCATAATTGTGCACCTCACTGCTAATGATACTTCAATAATGCTTAGCAGACCCATGTTTCCCACAGAAGACACAATGGCAGGAGATCAGCAGTCAGTAAAGACAAACATATGTATGAATTACACTTCTAATGTTGTTCATTATTTTGCAGGCACAATCATGTGTGGTCAAATATTCCCCAAAAAACAACATATACTTAGAAAATAATACTTGCATCTATTGCCATTGATGTTTTTATTATCTTGAAGCTGAAACTAAAATTCTATTCAAACTGAATAACCTGTATTATTGCCAATGAAAAGGATACAGGTTCAAACACAGTTGCTTTTATTGAACAATAGGTCTCCTAACTAAAGTCAAACTTGACTCTGGGCCTCTGTGAGAACATAACCACAAAGTTCTATATATCTGCAAAATCAGCAGGTAGATTAGGAGAATATAAACATATTTCTTGATCTACTCCATACTCAAGTTAAAAGCAATACTCACATCCAATTGTTCTTTTGTAGGTTCTGGTGAACGGTCTGGTATTGTCAAACCAGAAGGATCATCAAATGGATCATCTAAGATCACTGTATGGTTTACCCTAAATAAAAAACATATTTGGTTAAAGAGTAAGTTTCAAGATCCTATTTCACAATAATTTTGAATATTAATTCATTGCTGCATCAAAAAAACACACAACAAAACTCATTTAACTGAAAACACAATCTGTAAGTTAAACTTTCTTTCAAGTCTTACACTGACAGAGGATACTTGTGTTATTTATAAAACTCAGAAGTATTACACACTTAATTGAAAGCCTTCATCTGGTTTATGCTGAAAGGAGATTCAACAATTGTCCTCCAATACCAACAACTGCCTTCCAATTATATAAAATTTAGTTCATTTTGTTCTCATCTACTACTAAATATAGTTAAGAACTAATGTCATACATGAAAAATACGACAGCAGAAGGTTTAGGGGAGACTAAAGAAACTCTTAAATTCATGGCACATAATTCATTTATGTAATTCACTTCCACAGCAAATGGTGACAACACTTGCTTAAAGAGTTTTGAAGTCATAGCAAATAGATCTACCAGAACTTTAGTGGTAATAGCACAATAGTAGGGATAAACTACAGCTACCTTTGATTTGGGTTTCAGAAGTCTCTGATAGAAACAACTTGCTGGTTTTTAGCAATACCACTTAGACTTATATACTGCTTTATAGTGCTTTACAGTCCTCTCTAAGCGGTTTCACAGAGTCAGCATATTGCCCCCAAAAATCTGGGTCCTCATTTTATCCACCTTGGAAGGATGCAAGGCTAAGTCAACCTTGAGCTTGGTGGGATTTGAATTGCCAAATTGCAGGCAGCTGGTAGTCAGCAGAAGTGGCCTGCAGTACTGCACTATAACCACTGCACCACCGAGGCTCATTTGTTTAATCCAGCAAAATTTTGCTTACACATTGCACTCTTATCAAGTGTAAAAGTAAAATAGTGAAACCTGATGTCTTGATATGGAACAAAATCCTTGTCGACAAAGGACTCATTAATTTTCATCAATACATCCATGCCTTCTGTTACTTCACCAAACACTGTATGGACACCATTCAGATAATCTAAATTTTCTCCTGTAGTAATAAGAAACTAAAAAAAAAAAATCAAGAAAAATAATGAATTGGAGTCGACAAATTAATGAAAATCTTCATCTATTCATTTCAGTCTATTGGTACATTAGCTGATTTTGATCTCATTCACCAGAAAATCTTCTGATATCACAAACTTTCTGTGATTTTAGGCACTGAAGGTTTCATATTGTGATGATTTCAGTCTTTCCTGGAGATTATTTCTGAGGATACAGGAGATGACTAATTGTTCTCTACAGGAATTTTATTAAAGTTCCTCCAGATTAAGTGCTAAGCCTAGGTTATTTAACTTGTCAAAGCCAACAATGTTGAGATCTCGTTTAAGGTTTTCAGCAAACCAGAAAACAATGTCATCTTACAATAAATCTACCATCAATGTAATTAAAATGGTTGAATAAACTGAAGTTCAGTTTGGATGATATCAAAAGGCTTCACCCAACAGTGGCATTCACCCAATAATGTGTATTCACCCAATAGTGGAATAGTAGAGGAGTAGTCCGTCTGCCAGATGAACAAATTATTTCTCTCAGTTTTCCTTCAATAATGTTTAAATTTGTTTCAGAAAGTGGGAGATTTTTCCAGAGCAAATCAAGCAGAAGAAGAGAAGAGTAGAAATAAAGTTATGAAAAATCTATGTGAATGGAATTCTACCTGAATCATGTTAGGTCTGGTTCAAAGCTGATGAGCAGACTTCTTGCTTTAAGTAAGATCAATTATGGCTCCTCTATCAGTCAAAATTGTTTTTACACCTAATTCCATGTTTATGAACAGTCTTGTTTAGTAACTGGCCACTTAAAATATGAAAACATCTGGTATGCTAGTACTGCAGAAGAAAGTTTTTTTCCAATGCAAGTTTTCCCTCCATGTTCAGTTTTTTAAATAATGTCACATCTGTGCTCTGTACAACTTCCATATGTCTTAATATGTTGACATGACTTTTTCACATCTGTGGACATACCTGAGATCCATGCTGATCACTCCCATTGTTCACCATTGACACAGTTCCCTTTTTCTTGTGTTTAATTCTTGGCACTTTCTCTGCTTCAAAAAATCTAGCTTGATCACCATACAACTTGCTGAAACATGTACAAACAAATTATCAATTGGAATTAATTGCATAACTTTAAAATACTATCCACATGAGAGAAAGAAAAACTGCAGCACAGTGCATGGAGAAGTACAAATTGACAGTTCTATTCATTATTAACTTAATTTCAGAATCAGTTATATAACTGAGACTACATATTTGTTTATTTTTCATGTCACCCCAATCATAAGACTCTTGGTAGTACACAAAAAACTTTAAAAATCTTCATGGTAATATACTGCATTAATCTAAAACCAGAGTAATATGCCATACATATACAATTGCATTATGTTACTTATCTACACACACACACACGCTTCTGAAATGTCAACTGTGTTGGAGCAAATGTAATTTCCAGGGAAAGATTATTCCATAACAGTGACTACTGTATAACGGAGGCAATTCCTTATCCCTGACTTAGCAATAGCACTTAAGACTTATATACCACTTCATAATGCTTTTCAGCCCTCTCTTAGTGGTTTACAAAGTTAGTATATTACCCCCAACCATCTAGGTCCTCATTTTACCGACCCCAGAAGGATGGAAGATTGAGTCAACCTTGAGCTGGTCAGGATTGAACTGCTGGCAATGAGCAGTGAGTTATCCTGCAAAACTGCATTCTAACCACTGCACTGTCACAGCTCTTCAAGGAAATGAAGAACCACTAAATTATTTTCCCTTAAATGTTCATATTAGATGCTCATATCAAGCAGTTCTAAATATAAGCTGTCCTTGGTGCCAAGCCATTTAAGACTTTTCAGGTTAAAACCAGCACTTTAAATTTTTCCTGCATCACCAAAGTGATTGATCAACTGCATGAAGACTTTCACTATCATATTTTATGATTTATTCTTGTTCCAACTAAAATTATCCAATAGGTAATCTAAATGAATGCCTATGCAAGAAATAGTAAATTTGCTGCATCCAAAAAGTTTTATGGACAACTATGTAAATCAAAACTAAACTATCTTTTTTGCCATTTAGGCGCATACAATCTACTGTAACCCGTTCTGACTCATCTGATGTCTGATGGTATTGATTTTGTTTAATAAATATTTGCAACTTAAAAAACAACAACTAAACTATCTTTACCAAAATATGGATTCACCTCCACGACCAGTCCCCAGGGGGTCTCCAGTTTGTATGATAAAATCTCTCTGAAAAAATGTGGAACACATATAACTTATTTATCATCATTTTAAAAATCCTCATGTTATTAAGAATATTCTGTGTGCCAATAATTACTTAAGGCAGGCTATGCTATTATTTCTGTTTTACAACTGAAGAAAGGAATTTAAACATACACATGCATGCATGATTAGGAAGAGGACAATTAGCATATGTATCTCTTAAGATTTAATTTCTATATCTACTATGTAAGACTCACAATTAAATTATTGTCTAATATATGAGGGAAAAGCAATGGAAAAAATCAGATATGATTACCTGTACATTATGTATAAGGCAGTAATTGTAGTATTTGGTCTTGCAAAGCTTCAGGAAATTTAGACAAGCTAGAAGGAATAAAGATAAGACAATTGAAACAGACTACAGCCTTTGCCTAATAAAAGAAACAAGCTATTCTTTCATGCAAATTCAATAACCAATCCCCAGCAACAATTCCCAACAAGTTGCATGAAACAAAATGGCATGCCATGAGTTCAGATTAAAATGACAGAGAAATATTATCTATTGTTTTTATCAAATCTTATAGAAAAAGACTATTGGAAAAAGAACTTATTTTCAACTCAGCAATCCACTTTTTTCTAAATGTGGACCATAGACCAGCAATGCATGTCATAATCTTTGAAGTACATCTATGTTAACATGCAGAGTGCCTTCTGTTCATATTAAGCAATCACTGCATGTTTTAATACATGGGTGTCCAACCTTTTGGTTTGCCTGGGTTGCAATGAGTGAAGAGGAATTGTCTGGGCAATATAAAATTTATAATTAATGTATATTGAGCTGCCCCAAGTCCCAGGAGAGGGGCGGGGTATAAATTTGAATAATAAATAATATATAAATCACAATCTGTTAAAACTTCATGATCTTGGGGAGGCACATTACTAGCCTTGGGCCACATGCTGGACACACCTGTTCTAATACCGATATTACCTGAATTATAGTGTCATCAATGAATACTGTGCTTTACAAAGTGAGAAAAAGTAGGCTCTTGTCCTAATTAATTTCCAATCAAAGTTCAATAAGGTAAGAGGTACAAAGGAAGGTTAAGATGGCAATGCAGTGACAAACAAAATAGATAATAATTGAGTTAGACAAGGACAGGATATGCAAGAATGGAGCATCCATAGAGGCAACATTTGGAGACACAAAAGCTTGTTAGAAACCATGGCGGGAATGAATTCTTGTCCTTTTTATGCAGGTTTTGCTTTAATAACATCCTGATGCATAAGAAGTTTAAATCTGAAGCTTTTCCTGCTATTTATGGGGTAAGGAAGGGTCTTGTGGTGTAATCTATGGGAATCAAGCTACTATAAAAGTCAAAAAGGAATTTCAGTGGAAATTGGGCAGAAAAAGTTCTGTTTTGCATCTCAGAAAAGAAACTGAGAACCCCATTAGTCAATCATCAAGTTCATAAAGCCAAATTAGAAAGTGAGAATTAGCTGGGTGTGAAGCCACAATAAGGCAAGACAGAGGAAAAAAATCCCATGTACTCAACGTATGCAGTTGTTTTTTGCCCTGCAACCAATGCTTTTTCTTAAATTTCAGTTAAAATATAAGTCCGGAATACTGATAAACTGTCAAAACAGGGATGCCATTTCTAATCTTCAGAGTAAATTTTGTATAAAGTTATTAAAGAAATGGAGCCACCCCAAGATTAAAAAAAAAATCTAAAAAAGCTTTTGCATAATCCGTTCAGGTTCTCCCTGGAAAAAAACGATACAAGACTGAGATCTTTGGATCCCAGATGAAAAAACTGGTATTAATTTCGATCTATCTCCCATCCCCTAGCCCCACCTCCTGAGACCATCACTATATCTGGAGCCTTCCCAATCTGCATTTTGGGATGCTGCAGATTCCGAGGCATCCCCAAATATTGTTCCCCCCCCCCCTTTTTTTTTGTTATTGTACAATGCGAAAATGTTGTGCTAGCTTATCCAAGCGCGGCAAAACCCTGCTGGAGAATTATCGCTAAACAGGAATTTTTCTGCAGTTGCCCAGAGGTTTCTGAGCCGGAATTTATCCCACGCGGTACCCGCTACAATGCCACTTACCTCTCGGTCTCTCCTCCGTGTATAAATCAATCACTAGGTCTCCCAGCGTGGTCTCCAGGAGAACAGCCATGGCGGCGCCTCCCCCAGCCGCCTTTCTGCTCTTTCCGCCACCGTTTCTCGCTCCTCCGCGATCCCGGCATGCCTTGCGCTACTCCACTTCCTCCCTGAGTTTGACAGCTCTAAAGCGAGCGGCGCCTTTTTCCAAGGCTGGGTGACCGTAGACTTACCCAACTGTAGAGTGGCCCTTCAAAGAAAGTTAGTTTGGGCACCACTGGGGCGGAATCCCGGAGGGCGGAAGTGAGCGTGGTTCAGAGAAGACGGGGACAGATTTTGTAGAGATGAACTTTTTGGCAGCGACAGCGCTACTCAGGTACGGCTGTGCAAAGGCAGCCGCGGCCTCGAACCAGCTGGTTTTCAGACGAGTCCACTTTATTATTTGATTCCCTAGGTAGTGTAATTGCTATAGGTACAGGAGGCCCACATTTTAAAAGTATTATTTTTAATCTTGACTTTATTCTTTTTATAAATAATTAAAGGTGGCAAATATACCGTACCTTATTTATTTATTTATTTATTATAAATATAATATATATATAATATATATAACTTTCTAATATAACTTCCTAATAATATATATAACTTCCTAATATAACTTCCTCCTCCTATTTTTCCCACATGTTACCCTGCGTGGTGAGTTGGGCTGAGAAAGAGAGAGGGAAAGAGAAAGAAAGAAAGAAAAAAAGAAAGAAAGAAAAAGATGACTCAGTCAGCTTTCATGTCTAAGGTGGGACTAGAACTTACAGTCTCCTAGTTTCTAGCCTCATGCCTTAAATACTCCACCAAACTGGTGCTATTTGGCAGTTTGACCAAACAGATATTTCAAGATTTACTTGCTTGCTTGGATGCTACCTTGAATTCTATCCACCAGTCAGTTGTAGTTTTAGCAGGAAGTTCAGGGAAATTTCCTCTGCCTACAAACTCTGAAGATCAGCTTTTGTTCTGCAATTCTGAAGACAGCTGACCTCAGAAATCCTCTTTCTTTTCTCCCAAATGATTGGCTTTGTCAATTAATACAGATTTTTGTGGGCTTTTTTTAGGCTGCAGATGTTGACTTTTTGTATAGATAAACCTAAGAAACTACCAGTATTTAGAAAGAATATTACGTTGAGATCATACTATAATGTTCTTTCCTGAGAACATGTAGTTTTCTTTCATGTGCAGAAAACCTTAAACAAGCAAACAAGAAAATAAAACAGGGTGAAACTATGTGAGCCTTGTCAGCCTTGATAAACCTCTTGATTTAGTGATTATGAAAACTGGTTCAGAATTAAAGTTTTACTCAAGATCCTTTTTCTTCATTGCCTATGGATCCATATTTTAAAAAATAGCTTACCTTTGAATATGATTCACTAAGGAGAAACAGATAAAATATATTATGCTACCTTTTAAATCCTAGCAGTAGATTGCTGATCTTTTTTACACATTTTCTTCCTCAGGATCAATTTCATTCTTCATAGCCTTTTGGTTATTCTTTTTACTAACTATGTAAATTGGGAGGCCTCTAAAAGTTCATTAATTTGCATAATTCTAGAGATGTTTAAAGAAAATATGATTTAAATATTCATTTAGCATTTGGCATGCCATAGTATTATCTCTATAAAACCAACAAACAAAATCCAGTATTTGAATACCAGTGGCACAGCAACATTTCCCACCAAGCAGAAAGGCTGTGTTTTATGCAAAGCCAACCAATTATGCTTTATTGAATAATAAGCCATGATCAAACCACAGCTTCCTCTTATATGTATCATACATAAAAGTAGTTCCATTTCCTCTCTTTTGGAGAGTCTAGAAGGTTCCATATATTGTGTCGGTCCAATCTTCCATTTACTCAGCAGTGACTCAGTGACTTCGAGGATTTAGACTCCTTTTTTTAAATAGCCCACAAATCATTTCATACTATTTTTACATCTTTCATACTTTTAATTTTTATAGTTTAATTAATTATGTATTTTTATTGTATGTTCGATGTATTGTTGTAAGTCACCTGGAGTCCCTTTTGGGAACAGGCGGCATAGAAATGTTAATAATAATAAATAAATAAATAAATAAATAAATATGCTTGGAACTGAACATGAGACTCTCAACATCAGCCCTAGGAAATATTCCCCCACCAGTGATTACTGAATTAAAGGCTATAGTGGTAGATGTGAAAGGCAATTCATATCTCAAGAGGATGCAGTTCAGCTCTTCCCCCTCTCTCATATTTGCTTTTTATCATTCCTTCCTCTTGAGCTGCCAGGTAAACAGAGGGTTTGCCTCTGCCCATCATGACAGACTTAGTTACCTCTGAGGGAGAGAAATATACATAGGGTAGATGCTCTATCAGTTTATTTGCAAATTGGTGCTTAAAGTCCTCTCTTGTTAGATTCCCAGCCATTTTGCAGTGGCCAGTCTACTTAAAAAAAAACCTAAGCAAAACCACTTGTACTGTATATAATATAATTGAGGTTGGTCTCACTACACAGAATGGGAAGGTTGTTTTTATGAGCACCTATACAGAATTTTGAACCAAACATACAAAACAAAACTGCATGTGAATGGGAACAGGAGGGAGCATAATTTATGATAAACAAGATCTTGAATTTCAAGAAATTTTTATCAGGCCAAGTGATTAAAGAAAAAGGATTTTAAAAGGGTGAAGCTGGTGAAGCTCAATTGCAAGTCGGGGAGCAAACAGTGCCCACTGCTGAATTCTTGGGAAAGTTGTAAAACCCAAAGGTGCTTTTTCAAGAGGCAACTTCAAGAAAAAGCATCTTTGGAATGACCATGACCTGGATGACTGAGAATCTCCATAGAAAGTTGTAAAAGTATAGTACTATTTTGTTAATCAAGTTTTGGCCTTAATACGATTAAAAAAAAAAATTATCACCAAGTTTTTCTTTAGTTTTTCTGACAAAGCACTGAAGGGCAACTTCAGGAGCTGCCCGCCGGGAGCTGCCACTGGTTATCACGTCCAACTAAATGAAAGAGGTGTTATTGTGATGCGCTCTGCCAATCCTCGTCTTAAGGTCAGAAAGCTTTTGCAATTGGTCGGAGCGGGGCCGGGATGCGGAGGACGCTCGCCCTCCCGTCTTGATTTCCTCGTCTTCAACTCTTCAGAGGCATCCACAGAAGGGAAATCACCGCTACGCCGCCTTTTCCGTGCCCCGACCCTGGAAGCGCCTTGTCTCCGCTCGACATCTCGGCTTCTATTGCATCCTTCCCGGCTATTTCCTCCTCCTGGGCCCGCCGGACTCCTCCCAGCTTCTGCTCGGCGCGTCGCCGCCTCTTGCTTTGTTGATGTTTCACTTAGTTTTAATGCGCAGTTCCCAAGATGGAGGCAGCGCTGGGGCCACGCGAGTTGCTCGGGCTGGTGGCAGGGCTCCTTCTGCTGCCTCCAAGCCTTTTCGCCCCGAACCCGACAGCTGCCTTCTCCCGGGTGGTAAGCCAGGTAGGCAAGGGAAAGTTTCCTGGGAAGCCTCGGCTTCTGGTCCCTAAAACGTATTCGTGTGCGTGTTGTAGGGCAAGGGGAGAAGATAAAAGGTCAGGTCTCCCTTCAAAGCCCTAAGTGGGGGAACTGAAGGTATGATTCGGCACCCCGCTTTGTATGAGTATCGGGTCATGGTGGTTTAGAAGAGAGATCTACTAAAGTAGGGACACGCAATGTTGCCATGCTGGTGGTTTGTCTGCCAAGTCCATTTGCAAAACTGAGTTCTGTAGATGTCGGGATAACAGCCTAAGATTTGTGCAGTTTGTATATGGGAATTCTTCTTTTCCCGACTGTTTGGAATGAGTGATTTGTGAGTTAATGATTTTACAAAAAGGTGTGACCCAGGCCTTGTGTATCTCTCTCTCTCTCTCTGTGTCTTTGATACAATACCGAGCATCTTGTCCTTTTAGATATATAACTTGCTACCGTATTAGATTTTAATCTTTGTAGTAATGCAATTTGATTTGGGGATTGAGTACTTTGTGTAATAAACTTGCTCTTTATGGAAAGAACAGTATGTTCTAAGGAAGTCTGTTTTGGTATTTATGTCCTTGTCAAACATGAATTAAATATTTCAGGCATTGTGATGCATTTGTTATCCTATTGCCATGGCTAAAGCAGTCACCTGTTATATTTGTCATAGTTTGAGTTTTAAACATCACAGTAGTGGTTTTAGACATCATTTCTAAATATTTGATGTGGTTAACTGTCATGATAATGTTAATTGATTAAAGACCCCACTAACTATCGCACACATATAAAACAATTAAATTTGCTTAATTTTACTTCTGGTTTACCATGGAGTACTTTAATAAGAAAGAATTGACTTTATGGGGAGCTGTCAAAACAAAGATTACAGATCTATACTTACTTAGCTGAGGTAGACCTTGATTATCAGCCCTGCTTTCATATCTGTAGGTTGTTTTTCAAAGCCATATAGGAGGTCCTCTGTATTTTACATCAGAGCAGGAATATGAATTTGAGGATCATTCTTTAAAAGCAGAGAACGTCCCTACATCCTTAGTCCTGACCCTGTTCTTTGCCCAGGGTGATTCTCTTCACCATAGAGAAGATGATTACATGCAAGAAAGATGATAATTACACACAAAAAAGAAGATGATTATGTGCAAGAAATGAAATAGCAGACCATGTTGGAATTCTTCTGCCTCCCTCCCTCCCTTAACCTTCAACCTCAGAGAATGAAGATGTAGAAGACACTCAGCATAAAAATAGAGTATGCTGAAGGAAGACAATGAAAAAACAGCTTCCAGACTGTTGCCAAGAAAACTATATGGATGTGTTTTGAAGGCATCAGGAGTCAAGCTCAATGCTGAAGAGTTTTCTTTACTTCACTGCTCCACTCAGCCAACAAACCAGAAACCTTTGTTCCCAATCTAAACAAAATATGGAAATACTTTATTTTTAAAAAAATACTATTTATTGGTGTAAATGAAGAGATATGAACGTTACCTCAGTCTTCAAAGGTGGCAGCATCTGCCTGGCAGGCTTGGGCCTGGTTAGTATTTGGATGGGAAACATCCAGGAAACATCAGAGCTTTAGGCTAGATTGGGACGATCAAAAATATGCTAAAGGAAGACAATGAAAACCTCTTTCAGACTAGACTATTGCCCAAAAAATGACATGGATCTGTTCTGAAGGCATCAGGGATCAAGCTCATGCTGAAGGATTTCCTTACTTCCACTTCTTCCAAAGTATTTGCTTCTTTTCCTTATTGATTTACTCAAGTTTATTCTTGAGGTAGCTCATCCGAAGATTTGAGAAGTGGCTGAAGAATAGTAGGTTTAGGTAAAGGTAAATGTTCCATTTGCACATACGTGCTAGTTGTTCCCAACTCTAGGGGGCGGTGCTCATCTCCGTTTCAAAGCTGAAGAGCCAGCACTATCCAAAGACGTCTCTGTGGTCATGTGGCCGGCATGACTAAACGCTGAAGGTGCACGGAACACTGTTAGCTTCCCACCAAAGGTGGTCCCTATTTTTCTACTTGTTTTTTTACATGCTTTTGAACTGCTAAGTTGGCAGAAGCTGCGACAAGTAACAGGAACTCACTCCATTACGCAGCGCTCAGGATTCGAATCGCCGAACTGCCAACTTTTCTGATTGACAAGCTCAGCGTCTTAGCCACCGAGCCCCTAATAGTAAGTTAATGTCTCCCTAAAAAGACTGACATCAAATTCTCTCCCCCAATCTACCATATCACATCTAGACATTGTATTCATTTCATGCCTGAGTTATTCATTTTGTAGCAAATGATATAAGATCTCTTGTTTCAGTCAGATGTGGATGCTTCTGCTGACTAATGACAAATGCATCTAATTTGCTTTTCCCAAATGTGAAGGCTCCAAATATCTGATTGATTAGTTTGATCACAAAACCTCCTGGTATAATTTATTTTCAGAAAGCAATTATTTTTAGAGCAGAACTTCAAGCAGTTGTTAATAGGACAAGTTAAAAATTTGAAAAGATAAAAAAATATGTGGAGTAAATTGGTTCATGCAATTGTCATGCAAGTCACTGTTGCACAATTCCTGTGACTTTCCAAATTTATGCAATAATAAGAATTTTCTCCCCTCCCTGATTTTTCTAAAATGAAATGTGTTTCACTGCTGCCACATGTTCTTTGATCTGTTGAAATGAATTGGTCATTTTTTGCATTTGAGTCAGAGAAATCACAGTGTAATCCAATACTCAGAATTATTGTGGAAAAGCCCGGAGAGTTTTGAAATGAAAGGTGATTAAATGAACTAAGGAAATACTTCCACTGTATCATACAATATAGATAGTATATATTTGGCAACACAAGGGATGCTGGGAAGCCACAAGGGAGAAGAATTTAAGTCATTGTTCCATAACTATAACTATAATGTGTAAAAAAAGAAATAATGTGGGTTAAGTCAAGAAACTTTCAGATCCAAATTAATTTCTTTGAAGCTTATGTTTGTCTTGTGTATCTCATAGGTTGTTTTTTAATTATCTGAGAGATATGTGTTTTAAATTAATAAGATTGCAAGCTGAAATTTTAATAGTGTAACTCCTATTTAGCAAGTAAGATTGTGTTGCCCATTTAATACATGCAACCACTTTACAAGTGTTGTTCATGTTAGAAATTACTTAGAATGTTTATTTTCATACCAAATAAAGCAGAGTAGAAAAATATACATGTATAAGCTAGAAAATGTACATATAATTGCTCATTTAAATTTGATTTCTAGGAATGGAAAACTAAATGTATCAGTGCCAATTATGAAACAATATGCACAACCCTTCTTAAAAAATAGATACATTGATTTGAGGAAGAGTTTGGTCTAGTGGTTAAGGCATCAAACCAGAAACCAGGTGACCAGGCATTCGAGTCCGTCCCTAGGCACAAAGCTAGCTGGGTGATCTTGAGCCAGTTTTTTTTTCTCTCAGTCTCATGAGGTAATGTCAAACACTTTTTGAAAAACCATGTCAAGAGAACTGCAGGGACTTGTTCAGGCAATCTCCGAGAATAAAACACAACTGAATGGAAAAAGAAAAAAGGAAAAAAAGATTGTCTTCTTTCATGGTTTGGTCCCTCTAGTAAAAGCATAGTCTGACTGGAGCTCTGCTCTGGATGTTGGCAGCATTGGCAGCATTGAGCTTGTACTGTGGCTGGTTGTCCTTTGTCTTCCCAGCTTCTAGCACCTTCTTCCATATTTTTATCTTCAAAATAATACCTTATTTTTCTTGGAATGACAATTCACATAGAATGAATGGTCCCATGACTTAGCGCGCACATAAACACACATACTACTAGGCACAAGCATTTCTCCCTAAAAGGTGATCAAAAGTCATATATGTAAAATGTAGCCGGTTGGTTGGGAATGGTCTGAATCATCATAGTGAAAGCTGAGGAGAAAGTCCTGCTTTACCTTTTCTTACGAAATTACTCTGCTCAGAATTGTCT
>JANHFQ010001963.1:110019-122883 GCA_032468035.1 Aparallactus werneri
GCGATTCTAATCTACAAGAATTAGTGTATTCATATTCAATAGGCTTTGGATAGCTATACGGATACCCATTGTCATCAAAAAACCTTCGAAACGTGAATTCATAAAAAGCATGCTCAGGATGTTTACCATTTTTATACCACCCATTCAGTGTGTCATTTATATTCCCTTCTTTATCTTCACTCCATAATTTATCTGGATCAATTGGGTCAAAATTTGATGTATCAGTGGGATGTGTAATTTTAGGAATATAAAAAGCAGGTTGCTGCCGTAGATCACTTGAAAAATCAATAGATTTAAAAAATGGGTGTGCTTTTATTTCATCTGTGCCATTCTTGCCTAAGCGATCATCTGGTCCTCGACAGAGCTTAATAATAAGATCTGATGCCTCTGGAGTTAGTTTTGCTTGCAGTGGGATGTGCAGTGATGTTTTCCAATTGATAACCTTTATTTAAACACAAAGTTAAAGTTTCAAATTAAACACACATTTGTACACATTTTTCTTCAGAAACTAACACATTCAAAAAACTATTTCTGTGCTTTGTATTTGTATCTGAACCACTACTGCCCTGTTCAGGGAAAGAGCCTAAAAACTTGCATGAGAGCAAAGATTTGTGCTGGGGCAGTTTGCATGGGGAGCAAAAAAATCAAGATGGCGGCCCTGCCCCTTTTTCATGTTGTGTTTGTGATGCATATAAAAAGAGGGGGTTTCGTTGATTGCATAATTGCCATCTTGACTTTTTTGACTCCTCCTACAGATGATTCTGGATTAATACCTAGTGGAAGGCAAAATCTAAGTCTCATTTTGCCCTTAATAGACAGGATAACTCTTCCTCTTGATTCTGTGTGTAAATATTTTCATAGAAGAACAGGACTATTTTATCACCTTTGCTTTGCTTCATAATTAAATGTAAAATAAAAATATTTCAATTTTAGTGAACTCTGTACAATAGAAATTCATTATTATTAACTGTACACATCAACTATTTTTGTTCTATCTTCATTGTGTTTTAAAATTCTAATTTAGGCTTTCACTGAAGGACTGGAAAAAAGTGATTTCTGGGGAAGAAATTGCAAACTGAAGAATGAAGCCAACATTGTGATAGAATGAAAACTAAGCAAGTAAATCAGCTCCAATCCCTCTCCAGACAAGGAGAGGACTTAAAATCGCCCACAAGTGCTCCAGACAATTGGAGGAATCTCATGAGGAATCTCCAAGACAGCAGTCTATCTAACACAAAGGAATGGCCATCTTACTTAAACCATTATTGATGCTCAGGGACACTAGATTTACATTTCTTATCAGTTTCAGAAATTGCTTGTTAACTGTCATAATAGCTTGTAAACTGCAGTTTTTATCTATTAGGAAATTTTGGATCAACAAATCTGAAAACACCAGGTGAATTTGATTCAATTCTCACAGAAAGACAAACAGCAAAAAGGTGATTAGAACTTTTGATTTTGAAAATGATAAATTGATTAAATCCAAATGGATTTGAAATAAGATTTTTCAATAAATTGTAGGAGTCTTTCCTGTAGGAAAATGCTTCATTAAAAAAAACATGGTAGGTTGGGACTTTGAACGTTATACATTAGATAGAAGGAACGAAAGGTTACAATTAAAGGAGAAGAGCACTCAAATTTAACTTAAAATAAAAGGAAAGAATATAAAATTGATTTATTTAATACAATAAATATATTTTTATCTCTTAATGCTGATCAGACTTTAATGACAAGACTTTAAGGGTTTGTTTATAGAGAAGAGATGGAACATTAGAAGAAGAGATTATTTCTTGTATTTTAAGAGAAATGAAAATAAGTTATTAAAATTGTGATGAATTGTAAAATAATTTGATATATTTCTTTTCTTTTTCTTTACTATATTATTTTTCTTTCTATTTTTTTCTACTTTTCCCTGCATTTTCTGTTTTTTCTTTTTCTTTTCTTTTTTTGTTTGCATTTATTTTAATTTTTCCAATAGTAATTTTTAATAAAATTACAATTAAAAAAGAAAGACTAGAACAAACCATTACTACATTATTCTTCATTTACTATGACTTCTATTTCAAAAGAATGACAAAATACATAAAGAAATTAATAAAAACATGTTTTGTAGATGAAACAAGATAACAATACCGATAGTGGTCTACTAGGAGGTCTTATGGTACCTCCTCTCACTGATTAGGATAATTTCACATTTTTATATTAGAATAATTTCATACTTCTATAAAAAGAAAAAGTAAGTTGGTAGTCCATTCTATTAAAATTTTGAGAAGAAATAGTATCAAACTACAATTTCTAGTTACAACTAAAATTGTGTAAAAGAATTTGGAAATCTAGGGAAAACATATTACATATACATTGTTCTAAGTTAAATGCAGACCAAAGCTTATCTGGCTTCTCTACATATATACACAGAAGCAACTGATTTCATTTTTTCTACAAATACCTTCACTTGTGTTTCCAATGGTGTTTGTGCTAAGAAGGGAGGTTGACCTACTAACATTTCAAAAAGAATCACTCCAACACTCCACCAGTCACACAGCTGTGTATATCCTGAAGCAAAAGAAAATCCAGTAATTACACAGACCAACAGTAATTCTAAATTTCTTTCTAACAATGTACTAGCTATTATGCCAGTACAGTATTTCCCAAACATCTAGCACAGCAGTATCTAACTGGTGGCCTGTGGGCTGGATGAGTCATGTACAGGCCACACACACCCCAGCTCCACGAAGGGGGAAAACGTTACAAAATATCACGTGACATGGTGCGCTTGACATCTCTGATCTAGCACATCTGACTTTTAGGCCTTACGACTGCACTTGTTACATATTAATATATTATGTTGTGTTTCTTACAAATTAATTTATAATTTTTGTGCTCAACATTATTAAGAGTTATGGCAACAGTCCTGCAGCATAATGGAACTTCCTTGTAGTTAGAGTAATTATTTTCAGGAGCGTTTTTCAAAAACTAGCCATCAATTTAGCAACCCAGCTATAGGAAAAAAGGAAAGCTTTACCTGTTCGTAATAATACTTCTGGTGCAATGTAATTTGGTGTCCCAACAAGTGAATGCGCTAGACAGCGCTGATGTTGACGTGCTGCTCTACGTTCGAGAGGCTTTAGTCTATCTCCACATTTACAGCTTGCTGGATCTCCCCATTCATTACTGAAATCCATGCTGTCCTGACGGGGATGGTCACCTAACATGCAAAAGCCCAAACATTACTATTATATTTAAACTCTAGTCATCAATCAAGTTTCACAAAATCTATTTTTAAAAATATGATTTTTTAAAAAAGTATCTAATTACAGTATAGCATTTCAATATATCGAATTACAGCACTTTGATAAAAAGCAACTGAGGATTTATGAGGATTTTTACTTTGATAAATAATTATTGGGAGCTACCCAAGAATATAATGAATTGGAAAGACTCTTGAATAAAATGTCATGTTGTGAGCATGCAGCCTCAATAATTCAAAATATTACAATTTATTATTTATCTGTACAAACACGCATAACTGACAACTGGATTTTGGCAGGGAGATTTTCAGGCCCTGAATGGAACCTCCCAGTGTCTCTCATAGTTAAGTTAACCCATAACTTAACACTTAACAACCACAACCAGGAGTGCCAGGATGGCAGTCAAACAAAGCAGTCATGTGATATCTCACTTAACAATTGCTTTGCTCAATGATCGAGATTCTGGGCTCAATTGTAGTCATAAATTGAGGACTAGCTGTACACATTTTGAGCAGAACTGCTAAGTTTATAGTTTGGCAGCTCAGCTAACAACCCATTATAATGAACAGACTGGATTATCACATAAAGGTGGTATATTTATCTGAATGCTGCTTACCTGTATTTACCACATATATTTTTTATTATTTTATTACTGTATTTTTTCTTTTATTTATTTTATCCTGGAATTAGATCCTGTATTTTACTTTTATTTTATTTTCTCTGATATGGTCATAAGTCTAAGCAATTAATTATTACAAATATTACAGTTTTATCCTTTAGCGTATATTCTGACCTCACTTCCTTTATGAAATGTTAATGATCAAGAAAAAAAATATGAGCACAATTAGAAAATCATTACGAGAACCTTCCGATACTAGAAGATTGGATTCATTTTTTTTAAGCAAAAAGTCTATTGTATTTTAGGCATTAAAGACTGCAAGGCATATGTAGAAGATATTGGGATGGAAGTATGATGATCTGTATTTACATGATATACTTTGGGACAAGTCTAAAAATAGCTGATAATGGAGACTAGCTCCATTACCAATTATAGAGTATTTTATTGCCAATCAAATTTTTAAACTGCCTGAATTATTTTAGTGGTATTTAAATTGCCTAATATTCCAAAATGGCAGTATATTTAATTAAAGCTTTGATTGAATCGATCTATATTAATAGTATCTAAAGTTTCCTAATTACTAGCAGTACTAGAACATGCTTTGGATTATTCTAGCTGTCTTTTGATCAATTGAAAAGTTTTGTTGGTAGATAGCTGTTTTTTACAAGAACTCTGGAATAAAAATATTAAATATTAATAAATCAATAGCTAACTTAAGATGATAGAAAACTTAAAAGAACATTTTATCATTTTAAAGTGGGATAATTACTATTTATTGGCAACCCAGTGAAAGTGACGGCTATTAGTGTCATTAGGTTGTAGGGTAAAATGGGTAAAGGAGCCTGTACTAATGTGATATTGTACTAGATTATTATTTTTATTTTCTTTACATTAAAGCAATCTAAAAAGAAAGGAGCAAGATGAGAAATTGCCTCTTAGCAGAAACTTCCCATAAGTAGAAAGCCTCCTCCAACTCTCAGGCAACTAGATTTTTTTAGTTTGTTAAATATCATCTGGACCCTTTTTTCCTCACCTTAAGATCAAAGAAAGAACTATCTAACAAGGAAAAGGCAAGATTAATAATTATAATGACTATATGACAGTATTTGTAACTGACTAAATAAAAGATATTCAGCAATCCTTAAATTTCTGTTCATAGTCTCCAACATAAACCTGGAAGTTTACTCTTAATATACTTTTAAAATCCCTGTAATTTTCTTAATTCTAACTTTGACTTTTTTCAAGTTGAGAGCTCACAGGTTGTCAATGCCTGATATAGTCAGCCATTTCAAATTAAGTTAATTTTACGATCTAGACATCAATCAGGTCTAGGACTATCAGTTGTAAAATGGCAAGTAGATGGAAGCAAAAATTAAGAATTTTCAGTTTCTTTTTCCTGATATCTAGGGATTGTCTGTTTTGCAATCCAGTTCTGATAGCCATGAGTGAGTGCCCAGTAGATGTAGAAATCACATCCTTATTTTTGAATAACCTTGGTTTTCTTCCGGACTAAGAAAGATTTAATTTTAATGTTCTGTATAACATAGACGCTGAAAGACAAAATAAGAGACTATATATCCTTTTCCACCTTTCTACTCCCTACTTTCCACAAAATAATTTTTCCATTAGATTTTGCAACTTTTAAAAACAGGAAAAGAAGTTCTCTCTGTTTTCTTATTCAGACTTTCAGTATTGCACACCAAATTAAGAATTAAGTAGATGAAGTCATATGATTGATAATAGGAGAGTAATGTTTAAGTTTCAAAGGATAGTTACTAATGCTTTAATTTTGATAAAGCAAAACAAAAACAAAAAACTCACCTGCACTATTATAATTCTAGTTATTGTTAGCAAAAAGCCTGAAATTAGATCTATTGAAACATGTGCTAAACAATTTTCAGAAATTATAATATTTTAAAATATGATACATACAAATACACACTATTTTCTTGTTCTCAGTGTCATATTCTTTTGACTTTATTTTTGTATGAAATTTGCAATGGAATGTATTGTGGAAGTAAAGATGTATTATTTACTATTTTGTACTAGAGATTTCTGAAGTGTTTTTTTAAAAAAAAGCAGTATTCAATATGTTTTGATTTTATCATGAAGTTGCTGCTCTGGAAGATTCTAATTCCAAATTCACTTACAAAGAGTTTCCTATGTTCTGGAATAAATGACTACATTTACAATTACTTAACAGCATGTTATGATATCCAGCCAAATCATCTGGTAGAAAACATAATACAAACCAACATTTTGTTGTTCTGTGTGATAATAATCTAACACATAAAGACAATTTTGGGACAAACTGCTTGCCTTACCACTCTGATAGTATTTGGAATCGTGTGTCCACCGAAAGCCAGTACAAAGTCCAAAGTCTGTCAATTTGATATGGCCGTCACGATCAATCAAAATGTTATCAGGTTTTATGTCTCTATGAATGAAGCCCATCTTATGAACACTTTCAACAGCACAGGTCAGTTCTGCTATGTAGAATCGGGCCATATTTTCGGGAAAGACACCCATTCGAATTAACAAGCTCATCATGTCTCCTCCTGGAATATAGTCCATTATAAAGTACAAATTGTCTTTATCTTGGAACGAATAGTACAGACGAACTACCCATTCATTATCAGCCTCTGCAAGAATATCCCGTTCAGCTTTAACATGAGCAACCTGGTTTCGAAGTAGTACATCCTTTTTTCGAAGAGTTTTTTTTGCATATAAGGCATTTGTATCTACCTTTCTTGCCAAACAGACTTCTCCAAATGCCCCAATTCCAAGAGTCTTAATTTTAACAAACATTGATTTATCCATTTTAGCTCTTTTGAGACGGATGTAGTTGGACTCCTTTTGGCATAGCATTTTCCTCATTTGATCTTGGGCCTCTTGGGATAACCCAACCTATGCAACAAATGTAAAAAAAAAACAATAGTGAAAAAAAAAGAATTTAAGAAAAGTAAACAATATCGGTCCATAGGGAATAATACTCCCATTTTTATTATTTCAATTTATTTTATTGCAACATATTAGGAAACAATCAAAACACTTCAGAACAATATACAACAAAATGTTAAAATGAGATATTATAAACGATCATACACAAGAGCCATGCACAATAAGGCTCAAGATTCAAGGACAACTTTTTAGCAAGAAACTCCACCGATGAAACCAGATAAACTAATTAGAAGATTCTATTATTCTTAAAAGTCACAAATTTTAAGAACAGTGATGATTTGACTGACATTCCAACAAATACTTTTACGTTGTCAGTTAGGCTAGACATATACTATCTATTTACTAGAAAAATGCACTTAATTTCTTCCCATAAGACTTTGCAGCTTCTAGCTTTCATTCAAAAATCTTATTTTTAATTACATTTAACACAATCTTAAAATAAACATCTATAAATATCTGACAGTATGAGTACAGTACTAACAATTCAGCCACTTTGAACAATGTAAACGAAAAAAGTATATTTGTATCATTGTCCTTGTGCGACTGTAGAACTTAAAAATAAATATGGTATACAATATTAGTGCACTAAGATAAATACATTCAAGTACAGTGAAACAAAGCATGCTTAATTTAAATGCATGTAAGCATGCAGAGTCCCATAAGAAAGGATTCATGCTATTCTTTAAATAGAATACTTGTCTCCAAAATATTACTTGCCTACCCAGTAACGAAGGCTACAGATGTCAGGAAAGCTTCCAACACCTTAATAGTTTAAACCAGCTGTTAGTGAAAGTGAAAAGGAAAGAGACTAAGAATGAACATGTAGAAAGGACAAGAAATTTAACTGACTCATGACATCAGCTAGTTTCCTATTCATAAGGATGAAATTTACCAAAGAATTTTTGAAAATACTGTAATTAAAATGATACTTCTATAGATGACATGAGAACTTCAAACCCAGAAGATATATAATATAAATTAAAAATAATTGAGGTTGAAATGTCTATATTGTAGTGCAATTAAAATAATAGAGGCAATTTCACTACTTTTCCAACATGTAAAAAGAATTTTAAAGCAGCTTATTTTTATTGGAAAATCAATTGTTAGATCTTTTTTAAAAATATCCAACAAGTCATTCTATTATAACAAACAACACTAAACACACCCTTATTTATAGTGAGATCAAGCAAAATACCTTTTCTATTCAACTACCCAATATGTAAAGGTCCCACAAACCCCCAAATTTATTAAGTTTTATCTGTAACTATATTATAGACTGTACCAGTTCACAGCAGTTTTTATTTGAATCATGACAACTTATGTGCACAGACAACTAGTTGCAAGTATCAGATTTGGGAAGCACTTTCTGGTAGTGCCAAGCCCATGGCAGTGTTTGGGTATTAAATCCTTAATCTTCTTGGCCCAGTTTTATGGTATTAGCCAGTTTCTGATGGACTTCCGTTCTATTTCTTGGTGGTTATCTAAATATTGTTATCTATCTCCCCATCCACACTCCCATAAGCACTTTCTGTTATGAGCAATAAAATAAAGATGAAATCCATTTGGTGACTTTTTTTCATGGCTGATTTGTTTCTGTTTCCTGTTAGCCTGTTTTTTATTTACAATTTCTCGGACTATAATGCAATCAATCACATGGCCAGAAAGATATTTAAGAACTTAATCTGACTGATGTCAATAGGATTGCACTATAAAAAATTTTAAACTATTAGCATTTTAGTAAAGGTAAAAGTTTCCTCTATCCAGTCATGTCTGACTGTAGGATGCAATGCTCATCTTCATTTCTTAACTCAGGGAGCCAGCATTGTCCAAAGACATTTCCATGGTCTTGTGGCCAGCATGACTATATGCCAAGGTGCACGGAGTGCTGTTACCTTCCCACCAAAGTGGTACCTATTTATCGACTTGCATTTGTATCCTGCTAGGATGGCAGGAACTGGGGCACCTAATAAGAGTTCAACCCATCACACGGCACTTGGGTCTCAAACCTGGGCTATCAGTTTTCCAGTCTTTAACTTGCTAAGCTATCATGTTTGTTACTGATAGCTGTTTAAGTCTAATTACTGTTTAAGTCTAATGCAATGGTAATATTACAATTTCAAGTATATTCCATGCAAATCAAAATTTAAATAGAAATAATTTTAAAAATTACCCTCATCATTTCATTTTCAAGCTGTTTCTTACGATGCAGTCGCTGTTGGTGAGATTTGAGTATGTTTTCAACATGCTGCTCCATAAAGAATTTAAAGGCTTGAGGAGAATAGCTTTGAATGCGGGATTCCCTCCGTTCTTCATCTCTTTTATTCTTCCTAACAGGAACAGGGGAAGTTGTTATTTGCTTCTTTTCTCTATCGATTGTCTCACTGTTCTCATTCTTTTCAGCATCCTCTTCTTTAGGAAACCCAGGCTGATCTTCTTTGCCAGGTTTTGTTATAGCTTCATATGGGGTGGCAGATAGATTTGGATGTAATAAATGTTTTGGATAAGGAGGGGGTGGTCCTTGATAATTTCCACCTTCTGCTGCAGGTGAAATGACTGGCACAATTGAACATGGTCCCTCAGAAAAGGAGGTGGGCTGGACCGTTTGCATTGGTTGTGAAATCCAAGAAGGGTGAGTAGGAGCTAAGGCAGTTTGCAGTTCTGGTTTCAATACACGCATACTTTTAACTGGCTGCTGTATAGGAGCTGGAGTAACGGCTGTAACTGTTGTAGCAGAAGGTTGTGAATTTGCAGCATGGTTTTGTCTGTTTCCAGCATGATTATTAAACGAATTTGACCTTACTGGAATATTGGATTGCCATACTGGGATATCATGTCCATTTCCAGAGGATGACTGTGACCAGGTTGTTGGAATTCCTGGAACATTTATGTTATATAATTCCATATTATGGCTGTTTCTATTTGGCACCATCATAGATTGAGAAATGTTCCCATTAGAATATGCTGAAAGGGGAGCCGGACCTCCTGTTTGCATCTGCAAAAGTGTAGGACTTTGTCGGCTTGTTGGAGATATTGGATAAGGAGGAGGTGGTTGGCGACTTGCTGAGTTACCAGGTACAATATTTTGATGAACAATATATTCAGCTTGACAATTGCCATTTTGTATTCCACTCCTTCCCGATGAAAAACTAAATTTGCTATTAACTGAACTTTGCATGATTATTGGTTGTCTACCAACAGGAACTGAATTAATACCTCTTTGTCCCTGCACAGAAGGATTCATAGATGATGAATTCATAGTCTGGGGAGGATAACCATCCTGCCATGATCCTGGAGGCACTGGAGAAATACGAGATATCATATATTCCATGTTCCCTGAATACCGTTTTGTTTGAGAATTTGCTTCCCAGGAAGGAGGAGGTGTTCCTCTGGGAGGGGGAGGGGGTGGAGTAACACTTCTGACTTGAGGTGGAGGTGGTGGGTTCACTCTTTGTCCATTACCAGGATGAGCCTGAGCAAATGCAGCTATTCCAGACCCAGATAATGGTCTTCCTACTTCACCCTGAGAAATAGGACTTTCTGAATGGAAAGTAAGGCCATCTCCCAGTGCAGAAGCATGTCTTTGGGGTACCAAAGATTCTTTAGAACCTTTCCAGCTTTGTCTACGGATAACTGACTGCTGTACTGCTCCTGTTTTTTTTAAAAGTAAAAAAAACAATTTTTTACTACTCATTTTCAAATTCTGGAATAATAATTATATAAAAGATTAGAAGCAAGCATTTCTGACATAAAAACACACCAGAATGAACTGATATAAAATTAGATGAGAAACAATTTAAATCAAATTTCATATGAATTTATTAAAAAAGGATACAGAGTAATTTTTGAAACAATTAATCTAAGCGAATACAGGTAGTCCTCAACTGACAACCATTTGTTTAGTTTTGGTTTGAAATTACAACAGCACTGAAAAAATGATTTATGACCATTTTACATTTACGATTGTTGCAGCATTCTCGTCATGTGATTAAAATTTGGACACTTGGCAATTGGCTTGTGTTTATGATGGTTGCAGTTTCTTGAGATCATGTGATCACCTTTTGTGGCCTTCTGACAAGCAAAATCAATGCTTGTCAGCACTTACTAAGCAATATTAAGTTTCATTTAACTGTATTACTAACTTAATAACTAATAGAAACTGACGGACTTGAGCAGGTTATCTGGGAGGAATTCAATCCTGTAACCCCTGAGACAGTGGACAAGATAATGGGGAGACTGAGTTCCACCACATGTTTGGTTCCCCGATACTCCCATGTAACGCCTCTGCTCCGCGAGCTGCATTGGCTGAATGCATTGAATCTCACTCCGCGAGTGAGATTCAAGGTACTGGTAATAACCTACAAAGCCCTTAATGGCCTGGGTCTGGTTTATTTGAGGGAACATCTGGTGCCAGCCTCTTGCCACTTGGTCCGCTCCCACAGGGAGGGCCTCCTCAGGGAACCGATGGCCATAGAATGTTGTCGGGCTGGGCCCAGGGGTAGGGCCTTTTCTGTGGGAGCGCCCACCTGGTGGAATCATCTGCCACTGGGTCTTCGTACCGCCCCCAACCTCCGTATGTTCCGCAGGGAACTAAAGACGCATCTATTTGAGGTGGCTGGCTTGGATTGAGGGGGGGGTCATTTAATGTTTTTAAATTTTATCTGTTTTTAATCAGGGTTCTTATTTCTTTTTTAATTGTATATTTGCATTTTTATTATGCCCTGTACACCACCCTGAGTCCCAGGAGAAGGGCGGTATATAAATTGAATCAATAAACAATAATAAACAATAATAAACCACAATGATTCATATAACAGCTGTGGCAAAAAAGATCGTAAAATGGGGCAAAACTCACTTAACAGGTATCTTGTTAACAACAGAAATTTTGGGCTCAACTCTGGTGATAAGTCAAAGATTACCTGTACTCATATGATAATGTAAAGTCGCTGGACCCAGACTTCACGTGGCACTCCTAAATGATCTGCATAGGACTGTAACATGAACCCTAGTTTTTGCAATAAAAAAGCTCCAAAAGGATTTTATTGTCTTCTTCCTATTAATTCTTTGTTGCAAATTGGCCCTTTACAAATTGTTTTTTTAATTCATTAGTACATTCAGTAAGATGAGCATGCTTTTGATACAGCTTGAATAAAGAAATGCCTCTTTTCTCCTCTATTCTAGGTTCTTTTCCATAAGTATTTTTTAATTAGGAAAGGAAAATAACAGGCCTTACTTTTACGTTAATATTTATGTGCCACTGGTCTTTAATTATGGGGCTTGCTCACTCAATATCATTGGCAACCTTCTCACCTTATTGCCTTCCTTCTACCTCTTTTACATAAATAATAAGAAACAGAGGTTACAAGAAGAGTAAAGAACAAGGCAGAGGAGTACCTTTATATCTTTATGCTACTGTATCCTACTGGTATTCTCCCTTCAATATACTATATTTGGGGGTTTATTAGTGTTATTATTGATGATTGCTAATTTTAAATTTATATATTGTTAGTTTTTTATTGCTGTAAGCCGCCCTGAGTCCCAAGGGAGTTGGGCGGCCTATACATTTTAACAAATAAATATAAATAAATAAATATTTGCCAATGAAGTTGCAACTAAAAACTTCATTTTAACTACAAATGTTAAAAACACTATTTTTCAGTCAGTATCTCTGATTTCAAATTATTTCTCTTTTTTCATCAGTTTTGAAAATATACAAATTTGATTTCTCTTTTTGAAGAGTATATATGGAGGTGCATACCTGGGGGCTTGGGGCCAGCAGTAAGGGGTCTAGATGCAGCTGCTGCCATTTGTTCTCGACGAGAATCTTGATAACTCATTTTACTTATAAATTCAATGGCTGCTTCTATGCTGCGGCTATTGGTTTGTCTTAGAGCTTGCACAACCATATCCTATTAATGGGAAGAGTATACAAAAAAACAATTTCCCAATAAGATAGTTAATTATTCATAACAAAAAGTCAGAAACACTGTATTTAATGTTAGATTGAAAATGTAAAGACTTAGTGCTATTATTCCTAAC
>JANHFQ010001963.1:135488-146584 GCA_032468035.1 Aparallactus werneri
GGGAGGGAGGGAGCAAGATGGCATTCCCAAAAATATACATCCGGGCAAGGCCGGGTCATCAGCTAGTCTATCTATAAGAGTTATGCCCAAAACAAGAACATTGTGGCTAGTAAGTTTGGAATAATAATATTTTGGTTGTTCTGAGTTTTAGCTGAAGTAAAATCCAAAAGGATCCCAGAATAGTTTTAAACAGGCAAAAGCGGTCTGTACCACTTCTCACCTTTGAGAGCTTTCAATCTGGCACATCTCCAATCTAGTTTTCCCCAATGTTTTGCTCTGCTCTTGTCTCCAGGCTGTCACTGGCGTGGTTTGTACCCCTTTTCCTTATTGTGACAACAAGGATCAGACTTGCAGCCTGATCTTACCAGCGTCTTCCTTTCTCTCCTTCACTTTCCCATAGACAAATCTGATGTCCTTGTCTTTTTCTCACTCTCATCTAAATAAGTGTTACCTAAATTAAAACAGTCTTATTCCATTTTGCATCTGGAACAAAACATCCAAAACACATTACAGTTTAAATAGACTGCCTAATATCAGCTGTGCAGGCATTTTGTACATCCCTATCATATAACTATTTGGCTTCATCAGAGTTTTTTATATGAAAGCAAAATGCTTACAATGAAAATATTTGTGAAGGTTCATTTCCTTGCTGTCTGAAATCCCATATTTTTAGCTGACCAATGGAATTGACTGTCAGAATCTCTGTTGTACGAAGTCGAGTCAGTGCTTGGAGTGTACTGCTATCAGCATTATCTATGAGAAATTAAAAGAAACATTCATACCTCTTTAAAAATGCCTCTTTAAAAATTATTAAGATTTGGTGACATAGCCATATTATACAATGAAATTGCTTAGTGCAGCATTGTACAGCATTGTGACATATTGTCTCAAATTTGAGCACTATCTCCATTTTTTGTGTACCAACTCTATACGTGAATTTAAATACAACAAAGGATTCAGGTAGAAATCAATTACCCTAAAATAAGAGCAAACACTTTAAAGTATACATTACATAGCACTCTTTCTAATAAACCACAATATTGCAGTGACTGCTCAGTTGAGAAAACAATGCTACCTTCAAAATTTCTGCATACTAGAAATGTTAGCTTTACAATGCCAATAAGAGCAATTCACAAAATTTTAAAGTATTGATATATTCTTTTAATATAATTGTGAATGCAACTATACAGTCTTCTTTAGCACGAAGATTTGAGATACAGTATAGTCTGTCCAATCAGAATATAATACTGAAAAATAGAAAGCTACCTTCCACAGGAAAATACTTCCTCTTATGCAAAGGACACCCTACTAAGTGGATTTAGAACCTGGTGGGCACCAGTACAGAATTATTTGAAATTTAGGTGGAAGCAGCTCCCACAGTTGAAATTCTATTCCTGGAAGCTGTTGTCACCTAATTTTCTTGGAATGTGCCACAAATCATTCCATTTAGTAAAGTCCCCTAGTATTTTAAAATGCAATGATAATTGTTATCCCAATAAAATAACTCTGGTTTCCAAATTTATACAATGAAAATTGAATTCCTACTAAAAGAGGAAAGCAAACTATTTTGAGCCTTTTGGAAAAACCTGTAAGATACCTTATAGCAATATGCTGGCATATATTTACGCCTTCATTATTAGTCTTAATCTGCATACCTATAGTACGTACAGCTTCCTTACGGTCAGTGGTGAACATGTTTATCCTACCATCTTCTCCAATACTAAAAATTTCAGGGCTATTGCAAATGATCCCAGTGCATGATGCACTTCCCCAGGAGTGATCATAATAATGTGCTTGTTCCCATTTCTGATTTATGGAAAGAGTCTAAAATATAAGAAAAAACAATCAAACTACCCATTAATTGCACAAAAAAGTTCAATTACAAGGTTGCTTCAAGCAAAGTATTACTTCAGACTAGACTTAAGCAAAGTGATTACTATATACAAATTAATATAAAATTATGCAATATTTGAAATTACAGAAGATTCATAAAAATGCAATCTGTATATTATATGAAAAAATATATGGGATATTTATTGCATTTTCACAACTACAATAATGATTTTCACTGTAGCTCTCAATTATTCTGCTTGGGTGAATAAACTTATGCAAAGCCAGAATTCCCTTTTTCTAATAACTAAGAGTACTTCAGACTGTTCAGTTACTCAGATTTATATTGTGAAAATATCTTGGCAATCTACAATCAGTAAACTCTTAAGTGTTGCACAATTCAATTATAGACACCTGCAATGCACTTTGAAATCCCAAGGCAGTGGGCAAGGAACTAAACAGACCCACAAAGCACACACACAAAATACTGTAAAACAATTAACTGTAATTTACTTTCTATCAGTGGTTGTCTATGTAGTCAACTCAAGAGTCTTACCTTTGCTGACAAAGCTTTTTGTTTAAAGAGTTTATATTCACCCTTGCTTTTTTAGAGTTATATTAAGATGGCCCTGTTAGAAATTTTATATATATGTGTTATTTAAGGATTCAAAACAACTTGGCTACGGATTTAAGTAAATAAATCTTTTATGCAGCAAATTTCAAAGACAGGAAAACTTTATTTCAGAAAAAATAGCTCCATGGCAGTGTACAATATAATAATACCAGACCACCCAATTTTTCTAGACAGAAATTCAGCTTTGCTTCCAAAATAAAGCTGTGAAAGTCAGGATTCCTTAACATTTTTTGAACAAAATATTTTGCCAAAGAGGCCAAGGAGGAAAGATCTAGGTTTCACAGTTCAGATAGTGCTTATCTAGTTTAAATTCAACTTTTCTTGTATTGGTAGCCTTTGTGCCATTTATCTGATAATGAAAACAAATACTATGGTATTTACCTGATTATTTTGATGATGCCTGAAAATGGCCACACTCCCAGTAGATGAAGCAGCAACAATTCTCTCCTGATCCAAAAACTAGGTAGGAAGAAATCTAACATGTTAACACAATAAATTATTTCATCTTTAGTAAAAAAAAACATTTAGCATGGTAATACATGTTTGTACTTTATGTGAGAGTGTATATATTAATTATAATGTCAAAAAAGAATTTGGAAACCTGCTTTCATAAGCGTGGAACAGTAATATCCTAAAGCTTCTAAAGCAAAGATAATGCATGTCTTGAGGCCTCTTAAAAAGTATTTGAACAATTTACCTGCATATCCATAACATCACCACTATGTTGGATATCACAAAGCAAATGTGGTTCTCCATGATATTCACCATTTGGGACCAAGCCTGCAAAATCTCCAACAGACCAAATGGAAATCTTATTTTCCTGTAAAATTATAAGAAATATATATTATTGTACAACGTTAATGAAACAATGTGTTTAACATTTACCAAATTACTATTTTATAATTTATTATATACCTTTTGTACAAGAGCTCAAAGTATCCTATTTTCTATTTTTTTCATAACAACAATCCAGGGAAGTAAGTTGGGCTGAGAGAAAAGACGACAGTACAAAGCTATGGAATTAGTTTCTGTGGCTGTAGGTATTATCAGAAAATAATAGCTACAATATCACCAATGACTTCTGCTTTTATGTATAGATTATATCCAAAATATATTATTGAAAAAACGTCAGACGTAGAACAAGTTTTACCAGAGAAGAGAGATAGGATCTCTCCACTCGTAGTCCAATGCTTTAACTACTATTCTACTGTGGTCTTGCTATTTTCTCATTTTCAAATAATCTAGAAAAGTACCTAAGATAATCATGTATAGAAAGTACTGTATCTTGTATTGTATATTTAAATATATAATTACTGAATGGTTTGTTATGTTGTATAGTCAATTAAGACTGTCAATTAAACGTTTTCAGAAGTGATATATATAGCTCTGAAAAAGGTTGTTTTATGCTACATTTCCAAAGCAAAGGCAGATATTAATTAGTATTAATACACTGCTCCGTTATCTCCAGTATATCCCTATTTAAGTCTCAGTAAAATGGGAGTAATATGGTTCAGTTGACAATTATTGAACTCTGGGGCAAAATTAAAAAAGAACACAATAGCGGTTAAGCTTAAAATTACAAAACATTATTAATTCTTAGCCACGTGGTTAGCAAAACAAAGGGGTCTATTCACCGACGACAAAAACAGGAGTGCACAAGGTAATAGGGATTAGGTTTAGGATTAAACTCTCAACAACTAGGGGAAGCCACGACCACGGTTCAGGAAGACTCCATATCGAGAAAAGCAAGTGCACCAAGTTTTGGCGAGCATGACAGTTGGAGGGCACAGAAGGGGGGGAAAGTCGAAAAGATAGTTAGGGAGGAAAGTCGAAAGACCTGAGGAAGGAGGAACGCCTGTCACGCAGGCGTCCGAGTTACCTCGTTATCCCACGAGCCAGTGGCGAAAATCTCGGGAGGCTGCAACGCAGTGGCAGATACGGGCCGCCAGCGGGTCTTACTGATTTTCTGAGATACATACTTGCCCACTACATCCTCCATATTCGGGGAAAGACTCTCACTCCCGCTCCGCAAGATCACGCCGCAGGCTTTCAAACCCACTCTCTTGATTGGCTCGCAAACGTCACGGGAGACGGCATCCGAAGAAGGACAAAAAGCGCTGTACCTGCGCCTAGAGAACAGCCATCTTTGTAGGACGAAGAATTCCGATGCTATCGCGAATAGGATGCGTCTTCCCTTGAACATCTAGGCTTTTGCTTTCCGAAAGTTGGAGTATCTAACACAGAGATTAAATATTTGTCTCGAGGCGATTTAGGATGAGTGACGCTCTGCATTATATCTCACATTGTCGCTATGCACGAGTAAATTGAAAATATATAATATAAAAAAAAACCCGATGTCATTAAGCTGTAAGGCGTAAGCTAATTTATGAAGGAATAAGCCTTACTGAATTTACAGGATTTTACATCTCCATACAATATGCACAGCTCTGCATTGCATGATTGGAGCTACAGTAAATACATTCAGTAGTATCAATGCTTTTTCCAACTTGGCAGAATGGAGACTACAGCGCTCAGAATTCCTAAACAACCGATGTAAATGCCTGGGTGAGAATTTTGGGAATTGAAGGCTCTCAGTACAGATCGCAAGCTTGAAGGAGGCTAGAAGACAACAGGAGCCTCACTGAATTTAATACGTTTTGTTGAATCAAGCAGACATGCTTCTGCTGATTAAACTATTTCAATGTTTTCCCTATAATTCCTTTTAAAAGATAAAATCTCCCTTGAGTCTAGCTCAGTTCCTGGAGAATTCATGAGCACATTCAAAAACGGCCAGGTTATTTTTGAAACTCTTTTGTTTTTTTCATTTAGCTTTCAGTTTGTAGGGATGTACACCTGGCTGTTTTTGCCTGATCTCAAAAAGATGAGCAGGACTGAACCTGGTTAATAATCGGAGGGGAACCCATTGGGAAATCTCAGTACTGTATATTTAATAGGAAAATGTTAAACATTCTCCAAAAGCAACAATGACAATTTCCATACTACTGTTAAGAAAATTACATGGACACATCCATGAAATTATAGGGTAGGAGCAGAGTTTAACTCAAGAGAAACTTTTCTGAAGGTAGACAGTTATATAACAGTTCCAGAATTCTGAAAGAACAAGAAGCATGTCATATATGAAATTTAATGCTACATCAGCATGAACACTGAAGACAAGTGCAGGTAGTACTCATTTGACGACCACAACTGAGCCCAAAATTTATGTTGCTAAGTGAGAAATTTGTTAAGTGAGTTTTGCCCATTTTACAATTTTTCTTGCTTACATTTGTTAAGTGAATCAATGTAGTTGTTAAATTAGTAACATGGTGATTAAGTGCATATGCTTTCCCCATTGACTTTGCTTGTCAGAAGGCCGCAAAAGGGGATCACATGACTCCGGGACACTGCAACCATCATAAATGTGTGTCAGCTGCCAAGCATCCAAATGTAAATTGCGTGACCATGGGGATACTGCAATGGTCATAAGTGTGAAAAACAGTCATAAGTCATTTTTCAGTGCCATTGTAACTTTCAACGGTTACTAAGTGAACTCTTATAAGTTGAGAACTATCTATCACATTTAATTCAAAAAAATAGCCACTAATTTATTTACATCTTAAATAAGACTGCACTTAATTCATAAAATATTTTATGACTATTTACATAGCTATACATAGCTATAAATCTTACTAATTATTATAACCCAAGGCAGAGGAACATGTACAGTACAAGTTCCTCACAGCAACGCTTCCTTAGAAGTAGATTAACTTGAGACATGATGACTGGCCTAAAGGTGTCTGGAGTGGGTTAAATGACTTTACATTTTATTTCTTCATATTGCCCGAGTGACAGTGGCTTTCCAATGTCTCAGGTTGCTCTTACTCAGCTCATTTAACCAGAGACACCAACATTAAATCTGGAAACTTCATAATACCAAGTATATACCCATGACTGCTTCAAATTATTTTTATTCAAAAATTAAGTTTATAAAATTACTCTACAATGCATTTTGTAAAACTCTAACCTGTACAGAATTAAACAAGCTTTCAATGAAGTCTGATTCTGTGGAGCTTCACTATCATGGCAATGAGGCGTATTGGTTAGCTGTAAATGCATTTTGCTAATTTTCAAGAAAATATACACAGGATTGAAATACTGGAGAAAAATTTTATTACAACTCCAATAAGAACAATAATACTGCATTATATGTTTATTTTTGTTTATTTAAAGTGATAAGTAATATGAAATTAATCTCATCAGACAATACATATTTAATTCCCATGGCGTGGCAAACATTAATACCAGATTTGTTGCTTGTATCTCATTAGAGTATAAAATACGTATTTTGGTGAAGGGACTCGCATAGAAATTTTAAATAATAACAAACGAAAGACATAAGGCTATTTTGAAGCATTTAAAAGCAAGTCATCCTCCAAAATTAATAATATAGTTCTCCTAACAGGACCCTTAAAAAAACCAAATATATGAGTATTTGGACAACACAGAAAAATGTACAAAATGTTTGAAACTCATAAAATGGCATAATAAAGTAGTTTGTCATTGCCAGTAAGAATACTTTGTCACTTTGCACATAACTATACTGCTGATATTGAAGAAAACCAATAATGCGTCTCACATATTCCTGTGAAATACTAAGACTGACAGCATCTCCCTTTGAGTGATTTAATTGCCCTGAATCAGTTCATCAGCTTGATGGATGTTGCTATTGCAGAACTTTCACTTCCATTTTTGATCATACAAATCACCTCTTTCTGGTTCACCATATTTATATTTTTGGTCCAGCAATAATTATACTTGTGGCAACATAATCATCACCATAAAGAACTTGCTTTCAGCAGTGAATTTCAATTGAATTGACTTCTTCCAGCAGTCAAAAATTCAGTCATGGCACATTGCTTAAAGTGTGCTTTACCTTCACAGTCTTCCACTTCACAAACAATGGCAACCCAACATTTTTTTTCAAAACTATTGAACTTCCCAACAACCAAAATAAAATAATATTTCAACATTTCTAACATGTCAATACTACCTTTTATGGCAACAGACAACATCTGAGTCATCATTTTTCACTCAATCCTTATACTTTGTAAGTGGAGATGAAATATGGTAAATACAACAGGCAGAGGGGTGGGAAAGGTGAAAAGTCTGAGAAAAAATGCCTGGGTCAACATTAATTTGAGAAGCAGCTATCATCCTGCCATGAGAAGCTAGTACAACATTTCTTTGGTGTTTTACATAATCTATGTTCAGCTGACACATATATTACAATTGCCTGTGTTTGCCCACCTTCAGCCATCCATTAACACACAGGTGAAGTCCACATACAGCAGCTATTTATACAAAGCAGGCGTACTGTTTTTGTGCGCATATAAGATGCATAAGGCTGTTTATACGCCTACAAGCAATGTTTAATCTAGCACCGCCCTACTATATTTCAAGTGTTTGAAAAGCAGTTTTGTAAACTTTCATCCCCACTCCAAAAACCTTCCCACCTCACATCCCAAGGTGCTGTACAGTTATATATAGAATTGCCAGTCACATGCTTCCATTTAAAGGAGACATCTTCCTCCGTCCCCGGCGACCCCACCTTTATTACCATCGTCCTCCTCCTCAGCCAACACCTCCAACCCCTCCCTCACTGACTCGCCAGTGTCCCCTTTATTCGGTTTACTGCGCCTGCGCATATCGGTCGCGGTTGCCCGGCGGCGGTAGCGGCCGTTCAGAATGTCGAGGGCGCGAGGAGGCGGGGAAGCAGTCCCTCCCTCCGGCGGACGCGCAGCAGCAGCCGCTGCTGCTGGAGGAGAGGAGGCGGCGCCTGTGTCGGCGCTGGAGGTTGTGTCCTTCCTGGGGAAACTCCTGTGCGCAGTCGCGGCACTGAAGGCGGCTCTCTACCTGCTCCGCAGAGTCTGTCTAACCATGGCCTGGAAGTCTGGAGGCGCGAGCCACTCGGAGCTCATCCACAACCTCCGCAGTATGTGTGCGCGCCCGGCTCGGGGGAAGAAAGAAAGGAGTGGGAGGAGGCAGAGGGAGGGGCCAGGGCGCGTGCTGCCCATTCTTGAAACCTGACGCAGGCATGCATGCGTGCACCCACCCTTAGCTCTCGGCCGTTGCTAGGGAGTGACCGCTAGGATTCCGGTTGGCCCTCAGTGTCCCGCGCTAGGGCGCGAGGAGGGTGGGGGTCGGGGGGAAAGAAGCGGAAAAAAAGCCAACTGTCACTCGGCGACCTCTGGAGACTTAAAGCGGGGGCGGCGTGAACTTTCCCGCTCGCGGCTGCTTTGCTGGGCGAGGATGGAAGGCATAGTTGCACTCGCTGTACTCGCTTGCCAAGCGGGCGTGTCTCTTGCTGCGGGGAAAGCCTGTTTTGAGGGCAGTGTCCGCATAGCTTCACTGCCAGGCCCGGCGGTAGGAGTAACGCCCGGAGCCTGCCTCCCCGCAAGGCTTGCTTCCTTTGCTGCTGTCAGTGGGATTTCTTCTTCGCTTGGCGTTCGGCTCTTCTTTCTATATACGGGTCTAGGGACCTTTATGGTTGCATGTGCCTTGTAGGCTGCGCATACGTTGTTTCCTGAACACTGGTCCGCTGTTAATGCATGCCTCTTTAAAACGGAAGGATTCCTCTTTAGGCAGATTTAAGTTTCTAGTCCGTCAAGTTGCCGAGTAAGGAGGAAAAAGTGCTTTTCGGAAAGCGTGGCAGTTGGCCTGTCTCTTCTGTCACTTGCTTATTATTATGCAACATTTCGTCTCTTAGAGTGAGTCTTATCAGTTGTTACAATAAATTCCCTTGCCCTTTCTGTTTGTTGGGAATAAACATGTTGCACGTTGTCCTACAATAAGAGCTAAACAGAATACATAATACAACTATAATATTTTGTTTGGGAGTTTAAAAGGGTCCTTTGAAATTCCTTATTGTTCGGGGCATTTTTCATAGAGAGAGGGCCATCGGAAGATGCACATATAAAGTTCCTGGACCTCCAGATCTGCCTTGAATAAATAGTATTTTGGTGTAATTTCTTATGAAACATTGCAGCTTATGTTTACAGGACTAATGACTACATTTGACTACATTTGCCAATTAAGATTCTGGCCCTTCTATTCAGTGAGATATTCAGCACAAATAAATTTGGCATAATAATATGCGTCCTTGTTCATAAAATGGGGAAAAATCATTTACAGCAAATCTAGTCTGCTGATTTCATTTGGCTTCCAATTTGGTTCTACCGTCTCATTTGTGAAGATACTATAAATGAATAGGGTAGAAATGCAGACAGGTAATAGCAGGAACAGGAGGAAATGATTTTGGTATTATGTTTTATCATCCCATTTCTTAATTTAAAAAAAGTATAGTGCACTTAAACCTTATGCAGTTTAGTGCTTCAGGTTTGGGACTAGCACTGGGGAAATCTTAGTCATAGAAACTTTGGGCTATTCATTGTTTCTTGGCCCCATATAGAAATAATTTAAAAGCCCTATGTTACTAGTCAAATATAAATATTTGCTTTCTAAGATATGTAACCTTCTAGATCTCACTCCTTGTCTTTTGAAGTTGGAAAAGACTGTGATACTTTATACTCCAATATCTGCATTTTCTACAATATAAGCAAATTTTACCAGTCATTAGCCACAGACTTACCCCAATCCAAACCATTCTGAGCTTCAGTAAGATAAGGAACTGCCTTCCAACTCCCCCATCTTCTTCCCTTCACTGCCCTTTTGACTGCTCTTGTGGGGAACAAACAGCTGCAGGGCTGCATAGCCACCGAAGCCCATTCTTTTGTTGCCCATTCTCACCGCCCTGTGCACCCCAGCAGAGCAGTGCAAGTAAGAATGGGAGATAAAGTGGCAATGTTGGTCTACGGGAGGCTGCATTTGTCTTGTTATCAAGCCCCAGTCACACATTCATTGACCGCAAGGAGCCCATCGCTTGAACCCTCTTTGAAGTCTTTCTTCCAAATTGGAGGGTTGTATGGGTGTGTATGTGCGAAGGAAGTGTGGAACAACTTAAAAACCCACACACAGTGGTTTGTAAATTTGCAAGAATAGTAATACTACTCTCAGTTGTTGAGAGTGTGGTGGTGCATCAATTCCCCCAATTCCTGGAAGAAATGGATTATCTGTGGTTTCAGTCTGGTTTCAGGCCCAGACACAGCATGGAAACGGCATTGGTCACATTGGTAGATGATCTCTGGCGTGCCCGGGATAGGGGTTGTTCCTCTGTCCTGGTCTTACTTGACCTCTCAACGGCTTTTGATACCATCAACCATGGTATCTTGCTGCACCGACTGGTGAGGTTGGGAGTGGGATGCACCGTGTTACAGTGGTTCTCCTCCTACCTCGCTGATCAGTTGTAGTTTGTATTGACGGGAGGGCAGAGATCGTCCTCAAGGCCCCTCCTGTGTGGGGTGCCTCAGGGGTCGGTTCTCTCAACTCTCCTGTTTAATATCTACATGAAGCCACTGGGTGAGATCATTCGGCAGTTCGGGGTGCGGTATCATCAGTACGCTGATGTTACCCAACTTTTTATCTCCACTCCGAACCATCCCAATGATGCCCTTGATGTGATGACCCGGTGCCTGGAGGCTGTACGGATCTGGATGGGGACGAACAGGCTAAAACT
>JANHFQ010001963.1:260040-271548 GCA_032468035.1 Aparallactus werneri
GTATATTGTTGTTTTTATGTACCCTGTAAGCCGCCCCGAGTCTTCGGAGAGGGGCGGGGTATAAATATAAATAAATATAAATATAAAAATATAAATTGGATGATTCTGTGTCAACAGAAGAACAGAATTGGAAGGGACCATGGAGGACTTCTAGTCCAACCCCCTGCTTGGGCAGGACATCCTATACAAGTAGTCCTGGACTTACAACAGTTCATTTAGCAACCGTTCAAAGTTACAACGACATGAAAAAGTGAGATATGACCACTTTTCACACATTCGACCTCATGTGATCAAAATGCAGACGCTTGGCAACTGACTCTCATTTATGACGGCTGCAGTGTCCCCGGGGGTCACGTGATCCCCTTTTGCAACCTTCTGACAAGCAAAGTCTATGGGGAAGCCAGACTCACTTAACAACCATGTTACTAACTGCAGGAAGGTTGTAAAATGGGATAAAACTCACTTAACGACCATCTCACATCAACAGAAATTTGGGGCTCAGTTGAGTCGAGGACTACCTGTACCGTTTCAGCCAAACGGCTGTCCAATCTCTTCTTAAAAACTTCCACAACTTCTGGAGGCAAGTCGTTCCACCGAGGAATTGTTACTCCTACGCTAAGAATAGCTTTGCTTCCAACCGAATTTCATCATATATGGCCAGCGAGTTCAGGAGAAACTTCTGTTCCTCTGTTCGGGGCTGAATTTTTATTCTTACTCAAGCTAAAAACCGGAAGGAAAGGAGGAAAAAGAGGAAGGAGGGAAAGAGGTTGCAGAAGGAAGATTAGCCTCAAACACGAAGCAACGGTCGAGCGAGCCCCGTTTAGTGTCTGCTGGTCGCAACTGCGGGGCCGGTCGGCACGCACAAACTTTCGGCGTCCCCAGCAGCAAGACGCGCATCTCGGCGCTCTTTTCCGCCGGCCCCGATCCTCATCTGCTTGAGCCCCGCTCCGCGCACGTCCCGCCCCGCAGAACAGCATCCCACTGGCGGGATGCGAAGGGCCGCCTTTCCCACGCCTCCCCCGGTGACCGACCTCACGTGGGCCACGAAAGAAAAGCCTCGCCTGGATCCGCGCAGATCAAACCCTGCTGGTCGCCGCTCGAGTTCCCAGCTGCGCCGGAGGAGAGGGAAGCGCAGAGCGCAAAGACTGCAGGTAAGCGGCTGCCAGGGGTCGCGGGAAGAAGACGCCCCGCCTCGTGGCTGCGACCGTCCCACCTGGGCTCTCCCAACAGGCGCCGGAGGAGGGGGCTTAGCTGAGCCAGAAGACCGGGGGGGGGGCGTAAATCCAAGCAACCGAGCCGCTTCCCGGACTTCTTTTCTGGCAAGGGGGGCAGAAGCCGGTTTGCAATAGGCTGCTTTGCCTCGGGGGATTCGGGGGTCCCTCCGATTCGGGTCCTCCCTCCGGACCCCTGGACTCCAGAATAACACAGCTGGAAGGGACCTTGGAGGTCTTCTAGTCCAGCCCCCTTCTCAAGCAGGAAAACCTAAACCATTTGAGAGCAGTGACTGTGCAGCCTCTTCTTAAAAACCTCCACAACTTCTACAGGCCAGCTGTCCCAATAGTTAATTGTTCTCACTGTTGGGAAGTTGCTTCTCTCCTTGATTAGTTTCCATCCATTGTTTCTTGCCTGCCTTCTGGTGCTTTGGAAAATAATTTGATAATAATAAATAATAATTTGACCCCCGCTTCTTTGTGGAAGCCCCTTAAATACTGAAACACTGCTATCATGTCACCGCTTAGTTCTTCTTTTCTCTAGACTTGCTAGCCAAATCCAAATTCTGCAGCCATTCTTCATATATTTTAGCCTCCAGGCTTTTGATCAGCTGAGTTGCTCTCTTCTTTGAGCTTTTTCCAAAGTCTCAACAGCTTTTTTGTAGTATGGTAACCAAAATTGGTTGCAGTATTCCAGGTGTGACCTTACTAGGTTTTTATAAAAAGGCACTAAGACTTCAGGTCTTCTAGTCCAGTGTTTCCCAACCTTAGCAAATTTAAGATATCTGGACTTCAACTCCCAGAATTCCCCAGCAAGCCATTTTAGCTGCAGGTAGTCCGCAACTTACGATCACAGGATCAGAATTTCCATTGCTAAGCAAGGCAGTTGTTGAGGGACGCCTGATTTTATAAACTTTTTGCCACTGCCACTAAGCAAATCATTGCAGTTGTTAAGTGAATTGTGCAGTCATTAAGTGAATCTGGCTTCCCCCATTGGCTTTGCATGGCTGGAAGGTCGCAAATGGTGATCATGTGACCCCCAGATGCTGCAACCCTCATAAATATGTGGCGGTTGTGCCAAGCGCCTGAATTTTGATCATGTGACCGTAGAGATGCTGCGATGGTCATAAGTGCAAGGACTGGTTGTAGGTCACTTTTTTCCCCACCATAACTTTGAATGGTTGCTAAATGAATGGTTTTAAGTCAGGGACTGTTTGCATTTTCTCCCCATTAAATATTTTGTGTCTGTTACGGCCCGTCAGCTGCCTCCAGCAGCTGAATCAGAGGAGAGCCGAGCTCTGCCCTTCTATGGATTTGCAGGGCGGTGGCTCCGAACATCCAAAGAGGCCCAGCGGGAAGACCTCATCCTTGGTTCACCTGGGGCAGAGCATTCGACAGCTGACTGCGTAATCACAAGCTGCCTGGTGGAGGCTGATGGGGTGTTGAGCAGGGCGGGGGCTACAGTGAAAAGACATTTAAAGCTCATTTGTACATGGCTATTAGACACATGGCTATTAGACACGTGGGCCAGGCCTTCCCTCCCTCCCGAGTTCCTTGTGCAGCTCCAGCCCACGTCACCGACACGCGTCTGTGGTCTGGAGCACTTGGCTGGCTCGGGCACAGAGCAGCAGCAGTAGCAGCAGCCACGGAGGTAGGAGCGAAAACTGCCCGCGAGGAGCACGCCTGGGTGTGTGGATGCCTGGACTTGCCCGGCCGTTTCCCCGCCCAACTTTGCAGGCGGAGCCGACGCATGCACAAAGGGCAGCTGGTCCTGAGCGCATGTGCAGCTGGTCTTATGCGCATAAGACCTGGTGTCCGGCACGCATGCGTATGGCAGAAACCAGAAGATCATGTGCCCTCTCGGTTTCTGGCACATGGGAGTGTGCGCACACATGCTCGCTCCCATTTTTGGCACTCGGTGCCAAAAACGTTTGCCATCCCTGTCCTAGATATTGAAGTCAGACCGACTGGCCCGTAGTTTTCTCAACCATTCCTTTCCTTTCCCTCCTTGGTTGTCCAGGATTTTCTCAGACAGGTTAATGGCTTAACCAGACCATCCTTCATTTCCTTAAGAACCTCAGGATGCATCTGATACAGGAGAATAAACTTGTTTCCCTCAAGGACTTTACTGCCTTTAAGTTTTCCAATGAAAACTTGTTCTTCATTTAAAGGATGGAATGGATAAAGATTTAGAAGATGGTCACGTTAGTCCTGCGTCCTCTCCAGATCACAGGAAGACTGTAGGAAAGCATGTAAACAAGTCTCTATACCAAAGTAAACACCGATTTATTGCTTCTAAATTTAAAATAGTTCAGTTACTGGCATTCTTGTAAATCCCCCCCTTTTTCCTCAATAATCTTGCTCAACAGAAATCATGCTCGTTGGAAAAGGAATTTCTTTGAAGGAGGCAGCTGCCAAAGAGTCTGACAATTGTCTGGTTTTCTTTTAAGGATACTTTGAAGATACTTTTAAGGATGTTTTTAAGATGGTTTATATGCCCTATTTGAATGATTGTGCTGTTCGCGAGAGGAATGAGAGTGTAATTCTGACAGAAGACTGTTGTCCTAAAGTTAAGTTTTGTGGCTGTTGATTAAAAAAGGAACGTTTAGTTCAGGGCAGTTTCTAGAATTAGGGGAGAATTGGCATGAACCTTTATAGAATCCAACTAAAATTGAAAAAGCAAAACACCTTACATGATCTGTTCTTGAAGGAACAGGTTGACTCTCATAAATGAAGGAGACGATATGTGTCCCATGATAACACTGGATAAAATCCAATCTGGGTCATTCACTGGGACCAGAGGTTTTGTCTTCCGAGCTTTCGGGCTCCTGCTGGAGCTCATCTAGAAGTGAAGATGGGCTCCTGAAGATGGGCTCCAGGTTGACGCTGTTCCAACTCAGGTGCAAAGCAGGCGGGTGTGTTTGACAGACCTTCTCGGAGCTTCCAGTGGCTCAGTAACCCAGAAGTAGGCCAGACAGCACCTCCATAGTCTTAGAAGCACGAAGGGCTTGCGTATCTGTTTGCGTATCTCCCTCGGATTCCAGTCTCCTGTCTGTGCGTGAGTGGTTGGTCCATGGCTGATAGATGGTCGCATTGGCTGGCTGGAGAGGAGCAGTGGCACCTGATTTTCCCAGTGAACAGTGGAGTTGGAAACCAGACCTTCTGGGATAGCTCTGATCAACTCAACCTTCCACACTGTAGAGAACTCTTGTTATCCTACTTGCTGCCCTTCAAGCAAGGCTGGGCCGTGGCAGCCCCACTGAAGCGCCCTCCTTGCCCCATGGCCCCAGATGCCTTCTGAGATGGTCCTCAACTTCCAAGCCTTGGAAGGTTGGCTAGAAAGAAGCTCACATCAGCAGTTGGAGAGCTTCACGGGGGCAAACCCATGTCCTGTCTTAACAATGAAAGGCAGCTGGGATGACTTTGGGCAAGAGAGGAAAAGGAAGCACTATTGTCTGTGTTTGTTGCCTTGAGTTAAAATAATAAAGGCAGGGAATGAATGAAGGAATGAAGGAATGAATGAATGAAAGAATGAAGTAGATTCTGGATGCCCTGTGCAGAAGGTTGGATTTGATAGTCTCAAGGACCCTGGTCAATTTGTGAGACACTCAACAGCAGGCAACAAAGCAAAGACAGACAGAACACCAGAGAGAAACCAGAGTGTTGAAAAGAAACCAGGAGGAGAGCGAACAGGGAATGAAAGAGGAATTTTAAAAATTGAAGGAGTTCAGACAGACTGAATATAGAAACTAAGAACTCCAGCAAAGTTCACAAAAAAGGAGAATGAAAGTTCAAGAATGAGAAACATAAAAGGGGATGGGGAACAGAGGGCTGAGAGAAGAAAAAAAAGCAAAACTGATTGAAAAAGAGCAGCAGGATAAATCCAAGTTTTTCTTCCCCTCGGCCCTTCTAGAGATTCTGGAGGAAGAGCGAGACTCAAGCAGGGATGCAGAAATTATCCAAATTAAACTCAGAGAATTGAGCCCTGTATCTACCAGGCTCAGCCTTCTCTGTGTGTGAAAGAGAAAATGGAGGGTATTTCCCCACTCCTGGATTTAAGAGCCTTCTACCCTCCTGAGCTGGTATAAAACTATTCCAGTTCAACATGTGAGTCCCAATTCCTAATCTTTAATCTTTAACTTGCTTCTATTGCACTTGCCTTGCCTGGTGTGTCTGTGGAGATTCTGTCACCCAGGTCACAGTTGTCCCATAGGGGCTTTTTCAAGAGGCAACTGGACTTTCTGGGTTTTTTTCTTTGAAGATGTTTCGCTCCTCATCCAAGAAGCTTCTTCAGTGTCTTCTTTTGAGGAAGCTTCTTGGATGAGAAGCGAAAAGACCCCAGAGAGTCCGGTTGCCTCTTGAAAAAGCACCCTTGTCTGGTCTTGCCTGGTGTCTGTGCCCCTTTCTGCCCATCATGGGATGTGGGGGAAATCTCCCCCAATCAGGCCCTAAGTTGGAAATGGGGAGGTGGGTTTCAGGAATAATAGAATAACAGAATTGGAAGGGACCTTGGAGCCTAGGTCTTCTAGGTCAACACCCCCTCCCCTGCTCGGCAGGAGATCCGACACCATTTCTGACAAGTGGCTGTGTGCAGTCACCCACAACTTCCTTCGGTTGTTTCTTGACTTGCCTTCTGGCACTTTGGGAAACAGGGCCCTGGGGCCTGCTCAAAGAAGAGGGGGGGCAGCCTATTTCCCACTGAGGTCTTTATGCTCTGGAATCTCCCTAGAGACTGAAGTGAGATCGGCCGGGTGTGATTACGAGGTTGATCCCCTCCTCTTTGGGGCAACCTCTCAAATATTGGAACACAAGCATTGCTTGTGAATCACCGTGTCGCTTTGTCTGCTGCTCTTTCTTATCCCGTTTGGGTGTTTCCCAAGTTTAAAATCACGTGGGGGAAAAAAAGAGAAATGGGAAGAGATCAGGGCACAAATAGCCTCAGAGAACAGGGAAGAAGGTATTGCTATGACTGCGCAGGCAGGAACAATCTGGGGGGCAGAAGAAATGAAACAAGTTCTCTTCTGGGTAACCAACTCTTACGGGGGTAGAGAAGTGGCTGAGGCTGGCAAGTACTGCGCTGTGCTGTCCCGCTCGCTCACACACAGACATAAGCATGGTTTAGTGGGCTTATTAATGTTCCCCAGGAATTTCCTTCACCAAGAATCCAGAACTGTCCCAATTAAATCCAGCCATAAGCAGACCGATGCTAGTGCACAGAGCAATGGCCAAGGAGTCCACAAGGCACTTGAAAGTTTCCCAAACAAAATAAACAGGCAAAATTAACGCAAGAGGTTCACAAGGCAAGGAAAGTCCAAAATTCACAGGCACGATCCAAGTCAAGGCACGGTGTACATCCAAAGCAAGGCAAGAATCCCAATAACCAGAAAACACACAGCTAGGAAATGAACACGTCGTTCCCAGCGCGGCTTCCGTCTGTCTAAATAGCCGGCTCTGGTGTAGCCCATCAGGAAGGGCGAGGCTGCCTCCTCGTAAGTGGCCTTCGCTGCTGCTGCCTTTTCTCCGTCCTGCATGTCCGTGGATCGGTGCAGAAGGCAGTTCCTCCTCCTCATCCCTGACCAGCGGCAGCTGCATGCTTTCCCCACCTGAATCCTCGGGGCTGTCCTGCTGGCCTCGGCCAAATTTATTTATTTGTTGGATTTATATGCCGCCCAGTTCCCTAGGGGCTCGGAGCACTGAAACCCCTCTCGTTGGCTGCTGGGAGCCATTGACCAACTCCCCACCAGACGTGCCTGGGGCCGGTTCATCTGGGGAAGCGTCCGAGGGAGTCATCCCGCGTACAGAGCAAGGGGCAAATGTGACTTCTCTTGTTGCATGCTTCAAATAGCAACGCTCTGCTCCCTTGGACGCTTGGAGAGATGCATTTCAACCACCCAATAATGCTCAGGATTAACCTTGGCGAGGTTTTGTATAGCTTAGTGTGTGTTGTGCCAATCCATCCATTTTGATAGCTAATCCAGACATAGTCAGTGAGCGGCAGTCTCAGTAGTGGGAATTAGTATTTAAGACCTGGTTTCCTCTCAGACGCAGTCGCACTTGGAGACGTTGGTCTGCACCCAGCTAGATGTGGCTGTGATGCAGAAGATCCAGAGAAATGGAAGTTGGCAGGTCTGGGGGTTGGACTAGAAGACCTCCAAGGTTCCTTCCAACTCTTTCATTCTGTTTTTAAACAGCAGGTACCAATAGAAGAGAATATTTGTAGCTAAGGGTTGAACCGTGGGGTCTTTGGTGCTCTCCGAGTGTAAACCTTTTCTTGCACAGTAGATGTTTCTGTCAGAGCATTGCTGACCATGACAGGCTGTGCTCATCCTCAAGGAGGAAACGCCTAATCCTCCATGGGAGGGGATACCTGATCTCCCCCCCCCCAGTAAATGACAGAGGAAGAGCCCCCTTCTCTCCTATATAAACCTCTACCATCCTCTTGCTTGCATCTCTTACTCGGAAGCAGGCAGCCACGTGGCTGCAATGATACATGTGGTTAGATTAGTTAAGGTTTTATTTCTTTTATTGCTTTTATTTTTAACAAATACACTTATATTTGGAATGGAATGGACTTTACTCTTATCCATGATGCATGGCAATGATCCTCATCCTCCAACAGTTTTCACTACCTAACTAGGTAACATCATCAGTGGTAGCAGCCAATAGAGGAGAATCTCTGAGCTTGGGGATGAACCGTGGGGTTGTGGATGCTATCTGAGCCTGGGTGTTTTCTTGCAGACAATTCAGTACTGAACTAGGTCACATCTTCAGAAGACATGACCTAATTGGGCAATGAAATGTCTGCAAGAAAACAGCCAAGCTCAGAGAGCATCAAGGGCCTCACAGAAACAAGAGGGATTAACTTGCTGGACCAAGTTGCAGACTTAACATTGGAAATGTTTATTTATTACTTCTTGGGTTTTATTTTGCTTCAGTCTCTGACAACTGAGTGATGTACATATCCTCAAATTAGGTCAAACAAAAATCAAAGTACATCTACTTATATAAACTTCAAGAAAGTCAACTACATTAGGCAAATGCTCCAAAGTAAACAAGATGAAAATATTCAAGAGAGAATTTAAGATTTCTGTTTTAAGGACATTGGCTCACTTTCCAATATTTAAGGGGCTGCCACAGAGAGGAAGGGGCCAAGGTATTTTTCAAGGCACCCAAAGGCCAGACAAGGAATAATGGATGGAAATTAGAAACTGGTCAAGGAGAGATTCAACATGGAAATAAGGAGAGATTCTCTCACAGTGGGAACAATCAACCGATGGACAGAAGTTGCCTTCAGAAGTTATAAGAGCTTCATCACTGGAGGCTTTCAAGAAGAGATCTGTCAGAAATGGTGCAGGGTCCCCTGCTTGGGCAAGGGGTTGGACTAGATGACCTACAAGGTCTCTTCCATCTCTGTTACTCTATTAAGCTTCTCCTTTGCTTATATATTTGTCAGTAAAACAAATATTACATTAATGTGCCCCCATCTCTTTTCACGTCTTTACTTCTGAAATTCCGTTGACTTCTGAATTTTCCACTGCTCTACTTTGCTGGCCCAGTTTTCTTTTCAATTTCCTTGAAAGCTTTTATAGAACGATGATTTTGTAGTAAACGTGATGCAATTGTGGAATAAGTGAAAATGATCAGGCCAACTCTTTTCATTCTTTTAGCTGCTGAGACAGTTCAGCTCTTCATCTGGATCGGGGTTATTAGAGAGCGGAAACGACTTTTTCTTGCCTGACGTTTTTTGGGGAAAAGGAAGTTTGCGTCAGTGGGGGTTTTTTTTAACCACAGTCTGTTCGGATGTGGAGTCCTTCAATTTTGCTTGCTTAGAAAAAAATGGGGGAATTTTGTCCTCATGTTTATTTTGTTAACAAGTGAATCAGGATAACATCACGATATAGTTGACAAGTAGGCCACATAACCTTTGCTTCTTGGAAGATGATAAATTAGTAATATTATTTATTTTATTTATTTATTAATAAAATTTCTATGCCACCCTGCTCCCGACTCCGGGCGGCTTAGAACAATACATCAATCATATAATTAAAAGCATTCAATAATTAACATACATCAATTAAATAATTAAAAATATGAGAGATGTTAAAAATTAAAAATATTAGCCCCTCCCCCCAATGGGATTTATTAGCCCCAGCCTTGTTGGCACTACCATGTTTTCGTAGCGCGGCGGAAGGTCAATAGGTCAGGGATAATTCGGATCCCCAGGGGTAGATGGTTCCAAAGGGTCGGCGCCACCACAGAGAAGGCTCTCCCACGTGGCCCCGCCAGCCGACACTGTTTAGCTGACGGGACCTGCAGGAGGCCAACCCTGTGGGATCTAACTGAACGCTGGGAGGTTAATGGTCGTAGGAGGCGGTCCCGAAAATAACCCGGTCCTAAGCCATGTAGGGTTTTATAGGTCATAATCAACACCTTGAATTGCACCCGGAAGCCAACAGGAAGCCAGTGCAGTTCGCGAAGGAGAGGTATTACATGGGTGTACCTAGGTATATAGCCCTACCAGCGTGACTAAATGGAGTTGTGCTTCCTTCTTTTAAGTACATGGCTGGATTTCCTTTGCTCTTCTCTTTGCAACAGATTACTGGGTTTGGGGATCTTGTCTAGCTCAAACTCTGGATCAGCAGACTTAACCTGCATCTGTGCCTTCTTCCCTCTTCAGTTAATCTCCGTGATGCAGGCTGAGCCTCAGATGAATTAAAGTCTTCAATTTCTGAATATGAAGACTCAATGGATCTCTAATGGAATGTGAGAATGACTTTGGAAAGGGAAAAGGGAGGGAAAAGATGCTGCCCAGGGAATAATCAGATAAAAGGGAGAGAAGACTGTGGCTGTCTAATGGACAGAGAAAAAAACTTGAAAGAATCCAGTATAACAGGCAGCATAAAACCCAAGCCAGGAGATTTATACTTTCAGATTAACAAGATTCTTTTAATGTAGCCTTATAATAAAATAGAATTAGTTCACCTGGTCAATGTTTTATGTTCGATCTACTTGGACGGCTGACATCAATCTTGCAATGTCTGAAGGTACAAATTTCTCATCACCTCTTTTTACCTTCTGCTAAGTTGAGACGGATCCTTTCTATGTTTCTTTCTCTGCCTGTTAATCACTTGGGGGTTCTCCCCCTTTGATCTGATCATTCCCTAGGAAGCATCTCTTCTCACCTCCCACCCCCACCCCTGTCTTCCAAGGTTATTCTCACACTCCATTATAATGTCAGAGGTTGAAATACTTGTCTGTTACATAGCTGCTACTGTAATTTAAAGATTATTTAGACATGACTCTGTTTTGAGTTTATACCATCTAAATGCACCTTTGTTCAGCTGGGGACATGTGCCACCATATCCAGAATTGCAGAATCCAGAAATGGGAATCACATCAGTTTCAGCTTTGTGAAATATCTATATACTGCTATCAATTCAGAAAATAGTTATTTTTAATGAAGATATCTATTTAGAATATGTAAACCAGTATTCCTTAGCAGAGACCAAATATTCCAATAGTTTCTGAGCCTAGTTCAAATTCCTAGGTATTATTTTTGGAGCTTTTGTTGTCTGAGATATCAGAAAAGTAGTCTTTTCTCATCTTTAGCAAGCACCGTTGATAAATGTTGGCCTTCTTATATGTTTCATAAATCTCACATGCTTTTCTTGTGGGACCCAGAAGCTTGGGTGGGCTTCTCGGTCACCATCTTTGGTCTACTCCCTGTTTTGGCTTCCTTTCTGTCACTTTTGTCTATGCTGAGAAAACTGTGTCTTCCTTTAGCCCACTGATTGAATAATTTGCAATCTACTAAATCACAGCTTTAAACAAGCACAATAAATCTAATGCTCTTCTGTGGCGTTTATGGTTGTGCTTTTATGGAACATGGAACTTCACTGTTTCATTTGATTCATTTTATTATTAACCAAATCGTACTGTCATTTTTATTATAGGCTGTGAACTACCTTGAAACTGTTTCTAGGAAAGGCTGAATACATTAAAAAATAATAAGTATTCTGTAGTCAAGAATGCAATGTTGTGGAAATTGGTTTTTCCTTTCCACAGTCTTTTTCAGATGATAAATGCTCCTCAGTCCCATGTGAAAGGGGGGATAACTTGATACTCTGTTGCAACACATGTAGAAGAATGTAAATGGGTCAACATCTGCTTTTCTTACCTCTACCTACCATGGGTTTCTTTGAAGGAAAACAGATACATATGTGTGATGGCTCCGTCTGGTGAGCAGGCTTCTTCAGACGAAGAAGTGTTGCCAGGGCCTTCAACTGCTGAACTTACC
>JANHFQ010001963.1:319263-330221 GCA_032468035.1 Aparallactus werneri
GAGTATTTGCAGAGTATCACCAAGATTTGTAATTCAATCGCGCGCAGCGCGCGTTTTACCGGCGTCCGTCAAGCGCGCCCAGGAAGCGGGTAACCAGCGTACCGGTAGGATCCCATCACTGGACATGAGGGTGGAAAGGCTTTCATTTTTGTATGTGATTAAGGAACCACTGCTTAGTTTGGGCTCAAGAGCAGCAGTCCTCAATGTTTTATTCCTCAGGGTAAGGAGTCCTGGTTTTTCAGGTGAGGAAACATTTTGATGATCATGAACATTTTCAAATTGTTTTCATTCCTTCTGGGTGTGCTCTGGCTTCCTCTGCTGGAATTATCTCTTATGATTGCCCAGACACCTAAATGAGGATGGAAGAGAACATCTCTTCCAGACATCCATGCTGACTAAATCCAGCACAACCCAGTCAACCATACTAAAATCCAACAGATGTTTCTGCTTTCCCCTTCTTTTGGCCAATGAAAATGTGTCACATCCATGCCAAATTAGCATCCTTTCCTTCTGGAAAAAAAAAAGTTCAGATTGCATAACCTTTTTCTGAAAATGATTCAGTTTACTGGATTTAATTAAAAACAATAATTTGAGATTTATACATTCTTGATTGAGGCTAAAAACATTACAGCCTATGAACTATTGGAATCTAGACCCAACTCAGAGAATTACTCAAACTTGGCTCCAGCAGCATGTTATACATCTTATACTTAAACAAAATATCAACTGTGATCTGAGAATGCTTTTGGTGATTTGCAAAGTTGAATCTTTTTTGTTCATTGGTTCTTCGGGATGTCCTATGAACCAATAGAAAATCTACCTGCTCTTCCATGGGACAGATAAATGAAAAACAATCCATGAAATCACTTAGATCATTGAGGAATATTCCCAATTCTCAATAATTAGAAACATAGCATTGGAAGGTAGATAAATAAAGCAGCCCTTAGTCAAACGTAACTCTATATAGAAAAGTAAGTGGGAAAAGTAAGGTTCTACATTTAGGCAAGAGAAGCTAAATGCACAGGTCCAGGTATAGAACAGGTGGAACCTGGCTCAGTAGTACTGAGGGATCTTGCAGTCCTAGTGAATAATCACTTAAATATGAGCCAGCAATGTGATGCAACTGCCAAAAAAAGCTACCACAGTCCTAGGCTGCACTAACAGAAGGATAGAATCAAGATCATGTGAAGCATTACCGGTAGTACCACTTTATAATGCCTTGGTAAGATCACACTTGGAATACTGCATCCAGTTTTGGTTTTCACAATATAAAAAAGATGTTGAGACTTACGAGGGTCTTCAAACTTGACAGTTTTAAGACTTGTGGACTTCAACTCCCAGAATTCCTCAAGTCCACAAGTCTTAAAGCTGTCAAGTCAATGCAGACAAGAGCAACAAAGACGATTAGGGGATTGGAGGCTAAAACATGCAAATAACAGTTGCACTAATTGGGTGTATCTATTTAAAGAAAAGAAGGATTACGTGTGATATGATACCAGCGTTCTAATATCCAAAGCACTTGAAGACAGGACAGGAAGCAATGGATGGCAACTAATGAATGGCAGAACCACCTAAAACTAAGGAGAAATTTCCTGACAGTTAGCGAAATTAATCAGTGGAATGACTTGCCTCCAGAAATTGTGGGTGGTTTTAAAGAAAAAAATGGACAACCATTTGTCTGAAATGGTATAGGGTTTCCTGCTTGAATAGGGGGTTAGATTAGAAGACTGCCAAGGTCCCTTCCAACTATGTTATTCTGTATATTGTCTATATATATTGAAGTGGTTTCTCAGTGCATTTTTCCTGGGTGTTTTCAACTTTCCAGGGTAGCCTATAGCCCTGGAATTGTCTGATGGCTTTCCATCCTGGTGTTGCAGCTGCCAATTGCCTAATACATTTTCCTCTTCTGATGGAAGATTTATCAGAGTCTAACATGCAGGAATTCCTATATTTGCACTGTGTTGGGAATTAAATACAGAACATGTGTTAGGAACAATCTCCCTAATACAGTGAGAAATGAGACATTTTAAGCATATTTTAAGCATAGTCCTTCTCTTCCTCACATAAATTCTGCTCAAAATTGCTGTTAACATCTGCCAATAACAGCAGGCAACAGCTATTTTGAGCAGCAACCCTAAGGATGGGATAGTAAGATTTGTTACCCTTTCTCCTAAAGGTTCTACTCTGAATTCTTGCTTCAAATCACCAGTTTGATCAAAAAGAAAAGAGCATTTCTATTTATAGAGACTAGAAGAGAGAGAAAAATTTACAAAATTCAGAAGTTTGGTGTGGGTCACCAGGAGAGCTGTTTCATTTGGAGATACAGTATATTTACTTGTGGATCACATTTTTTCCATCATTTAAAGGAAAAAGCTATGATTTTGAAAGTGCTAGCAATGAGTTAAACTTACATCTGCAAATATCTTCAATAACTTTCAAGCCATCAACCCCAACAATCCAGCAGTTTGTGTCTATCCAAAAAGCACGAATTTATCACGCAGGTGCCATTTTTGCAATGTTATGCTTTCTTTGTCAGCATGTTATTGGGGTTTTGGCTTCGGATCATACTAAAGTCGCAACAGAGCAACCTAAGTCATTCATGTGGATTTCACATCAAGGTTACACATTTCCATTCATATGGAATTCATTCAAAATACTGTCTGGCAGTTCAGTATATTTTCTTAGCTGATTTAGTGCCAAAAGATATAATCCAGTTGGCCTTTCTTTTATGTGGAGGAAAACATGTTAATGTGGATCACATGTTCAATCAGAAAACATGAGGATATCTCTTGGAAGTGGACATATTAATTGTGGCAAAGGTGAACTCCGGGGTGGGGGGTGCCCAGAGGTAACAAATGATGAAAGTAGCCTAGCATTATGTTGTCATTCACACATATGAAAGGAGGAGATAATAATGGTGCAGCATCACTCCATCATGTTGTTTAAAGCTTTGAATCCTCTGAAGGTCAATGTCCGAGACAGCATGCCATTCAAAGTTGTTATAATGCGCTGTTTCAGAGTTGCCACACATGCGCAGGGAGAGGGAGCACATGGGGGGCATAGAGGACCACCCGGATTGCCCCTCTGGACCCCTCTGAATAGTTGCATCCTAAACCTAAAACTTAGTCACTGAAAAATAAATGGTGTAGGCATTTGGGAAAAACATACAGAAAATGCTAAGCACTATTTACTAACAAAGCAATATACTTAAGCTTTCTGTTTCAACATATTTTCTGTGCTCAAAGGTTTCCACAAATTATACTCAAAAATGATACAGGGGCTAGTTCCCTCAGTGTAACCTGATCTATCCTTGATCAGCATATGTTCATCTTTAATCTAAAGCGTATTAGAAAATACTGAAAATATGCAACACTTTTGAAAATGAGGAAAGGATAGCTGACTATTTTACAAGTTAAGGTAGCAAAGAATGGAAAACTTATTAGACTTCCATTTCAAGAAACTTTATGGCTTAATAGTTTATTCAGAAAATTGCATTCAATAATGTTTTTTATTGCCCTGGCAAAGATTGAGTATCCATAAGCAAGTCAAGTATAAATATAGAAATCCTATTTTTCACATTTTCCGTTACTTTTTGCATACAATAAGAATGACAAAAATAAATGCAGCTTAAAAAGTGATCATTGCAGTGATGTCTCCAGAGGTTACATTGAAAGTTTTGGGAGGTTTTTTTGAGTAGTGGTTATCATCATAAAATACCTTAGGACATAAAATAACTTTATAATTGATTTGAATACTTAACATATTTAGCAGTCACAGCTGTAGTATTGGGAATCCCTGACTGATCTTGAAAAATCTAAGCAGGATTGGCCCTGGTCAGTCCAACAGGTTAATATATACATGTAAGCTATCAGAATCACAGTTGACTTGACAGAGACTTTCTCTTTATCCATGGTCTAATAAAAACAATCTTCTGTGAATCTTTTCCAGCATGTTTGTTGGGTCCTAGAACAAGAGAATCAGCAAAGTATACTGAGTGAATCACACTCTGGCTTTAAGGAATTATAATACATTTCTGTTTACCCAGCTCAAAAGATGCAGAACTAAAGAGAAATGCAGGCTGAAAGGTGAAATGCAAGGAGGTTTCATGAGGGCGTTCTTCAGCCATAAATCTTGGACATGAAACTAGCAGGATGAATTATCTCTTCACAACTAGATGAGCTCATGAAGATCAGCTATTTTCTTGGAAGATAACTGAGCACCTGGCACAGTCATTCCAATTAAAACAGGCAATTAAAACTACATATGAGAACTTATCTCTGAATTTCCTACTCTTGTTATGGAATGATCTAGATAATGAATTGATACTTAATTTAAAAAGGCAGTCCTGGGAAGAATTTGAGCAGTAGAAATGGTAAGAAGACACTATCTCCTAGTCTCATAATAATATTGAATAGTCTTTAACTATAGCATGTTTTTAATATTGTTTCTTTTATGGCTTGCTTTTTATTGTATGCTACTCTGAGTCATATTGTGAGATGGGTGGCTATATAAATATGAATGAATAAGTAAATATTTTCAACATCTTGAGAACATTTAGATTTGCAACTTTTGTTTCTTTAAATAGCTGTATTGAAATTAATGCTGCTTCAGGTTAATCTTACACTGATGGGAGACAGAGGTTTTTACTTGACCTTACTTTCTTAACTTTGAAAATTAACATTTGCTTTCCTGTGTATTGATGACATGAAGCATTATAGTATTGCTATCTTTAAAAATTGTACATGTTTATTAATTCTTTTATTCTTAATTGTTATTCTGAAAGTTAACAGTTTTCCAACTTCTAGTTAAAGTTGGGAGAGAAATTTGTGATGCCTAAGACATCTACTATACGAGGATGAAATAGACTAATGTCTGCATGATGGTTTTGATAAGGAAGCCACCAGGTTCATACAACAAAGAGCACAAAAGTTTGTCCATTCTACGAATACAGGCAATCCTTGACTTAAGACCACAATTGAGACCTGAATTTCAGCGATTGGTAAGTGAATCATGCCCATATTATGACCTTTTTTGCTATGGTCATTAAGTGAATCACTGCAGTTAAGAGAATCGGTAAGTGAATTTGACTTGACTTTGCTTGTTGGAAGATGACTGGGAAGATTGCAAATCGGAATCATATGACCCAGGAAGCTACAACTATCATAAATACATGCTGATTGCCATGCACTCAATTTTTGATTACATGATGGAAGGGATGCTGTGATGGTTCTAAGTGTGGGAAAAGGTTGTAAGTCATTTTTCTCAGTGTTGTTGCAACTTCTGCAATTTTTTTTGTTATTTATATTATTATGCTTTGATTATTTATTTATTATGCTTTGATTAGTATAATTCTTTTAGTTGTTACAAACCTCAGTAAAAAATTTTCTTTGTTGACTGGATTAAATCTTGTTAACCTGACTATTTTAAAGCCATGCTGTTTAGGAACAGGGTATAAAGATGTGCAAAGTTAAATGTACCCTGAAAAATTGTTAAGAATCAGATGATTTCTTTCACAAATTGTGATTTCTTTCCCGTAACCTAAGTTTCTGATAATGACATCAGAGGCTGGTCAGGGATGTAGCCGTTATCAGAACAGCTATTTCTAATCTAATTCATAAAGAAAGCCCATCCCATAGAATGCTCTCTAATTCACAATATAGGAAAGCAGAAAAAAGCCCTGGAAGAAAATTTCTCATTTTTTTCCTTAAAGTTTCTTTTATCCTAAATGGGAACATTTTGTGCTGATTCCATTTACTAAATAAATGAATTAGAAAACAAAAGGAGACATGGCAAAACAGTAATTGGTTGATCGAGAACTTTGAAGTTCAAAAGTGTATTTTAATTCAAAATGTAATTCAAGCCATATATTATGCCGTCTGTGAAGGAACTGAAAGCAAGCCATCCAAGAGAGTTTATCCTTCTTTCAGCCATACCAAAAGGCTGACATAAATTCTGCATATTGTGCTGATAAACTATTCCATATTCTTTAAAAGGCCAGATACGTTGTTGAGGAAATCAATCCTTTGTTTTGAACATGTCCCAGCATGACACTTTCATTGCAGTGTTGGTTCATGGGAGAAAGACTTTCCCTGCCTCATTATTTTATTGAAATTTATTAGGCTCACTCCATCCTTCCTTATATATTGCCAAAAAGTATTAAAACTGAATGAACTATATCCCAAACACCTGTTGTACCTGTATTGTGTTATTATCTTAAAGAGAGCAATCACTGCACTTTTTAGCTATATACTTGACTAAATCAGTTAAACAAGCAACAACATTTTTGAAAAATGATCAGATAATTTTGCCAGCAATATGTCAGAAAGGTTAAGTGCTTTGTAGGACATGCAAGAAACACCATTAACAACTCAGTACTGGATATTGTTGCCTGTCATTTCATTTCATTTCAACTGGAGTTTCCAAGTAGAGAGACTTTTAATTTTAAACTAGTGTTTGAGAGTAACTGTAAATGCAATTGAAAAATAGAAATGGAATAGTTCCTGTTACATCTTCACTGCAAATATTTTCCTCCCTATTTCAAGATAGACTCAGAGCACCGTGAATTCTCATCTATTAGACAGGCATAAGAGACACAAACTTTGATGGAGGAATGCTTGTGCTTCTCTTTATAACTCTTTTTTCCTCCTCTGCCCCATGCTTACCCACACTGTTGTCAATTATTACTGTCAGAAAAACTCTGTTATTATGTCCTGGTAGAAGGGAGAGTGTCTATTCCCTTATAGCTATCTTTAAAGCTTTATTTTACTGTGTTATTATTTTGAGCGGTTTCTGTCTATTAATTAAACTTTCAGTTTAAGGCTTTAGCAAAACTTTTTGTAGGGCCTGCAGGTTTTAGTAAAGGAATTATAACTTAGCAGTACTTCCCAGGTCAATTTACAGTGAAGAATTGGGCACTGGACTACAGATATATATAGTTTCAGTATAATTTACTTTGGATTAAAAGAGAGAGAAAGAAAAATTCAGTTCTAGATATACAGTATAAGCAGTCTTATAAAATTGCTTATCCTTCATTGTTCTGTTGGGATTTTCTGTCTCATGTACATTGCTTCACTCTGACTCCTTGAGGCAATGCCACGAGAGAATTTTCATCCTGCATTCTACTGTGATTACAAAGAGAGGGTGTGGGAGTGATTGGTTAAAGAAAATTACAGGTGTCTGGCTCTAGTTTGATGATTTTAGGCAGGTGGTTGAAGAAAATTGATTTAGAACATGTTTCAACTGGGTGGAGTGAGGAATAAGATGTGTCCAGATTGGTGGACAGCAGAGTGGGCTGTAGTGAGATTTGTTAAGCCTATGAATATTTGAGAACCATTTTTATTGATTTATTAAATTAAATTTGTTTGCTGCCCATTTTGCCACAAGAGAACTCTTAAATATCTGAGAACAGTGCTAGCTAGCTGAGCAGGTCCTATGGTCATGATTTTGATGTGCTCCCATCATTCAAGATTTCCCAAGCAACCTCTGCAGTGACCCATGTCATTTCTCCAGGAAGATTATCTCCTTGGCCACCCAGTCTCAAATTACTGTCAGAAGGGAAATGAAGTGACAAACTCTGAGACAAGAAAGAAATGATGAAATTTAAGAAATATCAGCTGTTATATGGAGTTAGGAGAAACCGGTCAATCTAGCTTAACTACTCTTTGCTGCTCATTAGTCTCCTCCCTATTTAACTCATGTGCTTGAGATGATTCTGCTATTAAAGCAGGGAGCAAATATTTTGTTACATACAGGTAAAAGGAAAGGCCAACTGCATAGTGTGAGTCCCATTAATAGTGGGCATGACAGGAAGCAACATTTATTTCATTGTTTTGTTTTGACAGAAGGGCAGTTCTGGATAGTGAATATTACAGTCAAGATGAGTGATGGACTAGAATACATTTCAGCTTGCAGAAAGAAAATGGACCAGAACTACATTTTATTTTTTTTCAAAATTTTATTTTCTCTGAAATTTTAAAAATGGACAATTATTTCTTTCTTTCTGGAAACAGAAGTTTCCAGATCGTTGGAGGCTACAAAATCAATTTTCTCTGAAAGCTGTAATTCATACTGGGCTGAGAGTATAGCATCTAAAGTTGTATTTCAGATTATTAATCTGATTTTATTTTTAATTTAAGTATTAAAATTAAATATTTAAGAATACTGTTATTGGCAATAAATATGGATAGATATGATTTACCTAAACTGAGTATTTGGAATAAAACTTTCTTTAAAAATGAAAAAAATTGCCCTAGGTGACATATACAATATGACATACAACAATCTATTCCCAAAATATAATATATGTTTTAAGAAATTTATTTTAGGTACATCTCCTTCCTTATTGTCTCCCTTCCTTGTTTGTAGTTCACTTTTTCAGAACGGTATTTGTTTTATGTTCTAGAAACTTCAATGGCAATTAAGAGAGTGCTCCTGCCAATATAACGAACTTGTTAACTAGCTAACTTGAGAAAAGAATATAAGTCTTATAATAAAAACTTAAATCTGGTCAATGAACATGTCCTTCTGTAACCAGCAAGTAATGTTCATCCTAAAGCAAATGAACTTATTTGCAACTGACAAAAATGAGATATTTCTTCTAAGTTGTGAAAACATCTGACTACCTTGGAAAGTATAGAGTTCTCCACTCATATCTTTATTCCCGTCTGACCTGGAATCATTCTAAATTAATGTGGGAAACTTATACTTGATAATATCATAACAGTTATTGGAGTCTGGATTATATACTTTAGATCAATTAAGAGGAATTGCTATTTTAATCATCTGCTCAAAATGTGCTGTGACAAAAGCTCAACTAAAATACTTCTTTATATTCACATATGGCCTACATCTAGTGTTAGATTTAGTGCTTCATTACCGGGTAGATAACAAGCCTATAATAACCACATATAAATATGAATACAAAATTAAACATTCAACATAAAGAATCATAAAACAAGGACCTTGGAGGGTTCAGTATCTGAATGTCAATGATTATATACCATCTGTTTGGTATATAATAACACAGACAGGATTATATGCTTTTATGACAGATATTACAAAGATACCAACACTTCTGCGACAGTTCAAAGTATCAGGATCTCTTTCTATATCTGAATGAATTTGTTAAAAAATGCAAACAGAGAACTATTTAAACCAGGGGTATCTAACCTTGGCAACTTTAAGACCTGTGGACATCAACTCCCAGAATTCCTCATTGAGTTAAATTGGCTGGGGAATTGTTGGAAGTCCACAAGTCTTAAGGTTGCCAACCCCAGATTTAAACACTTTCACTATGCCAAATTATATGTGGAAATTCTGGTGCTCTCTGTTTATTTGCTTGCAGACACTTCATTACCCAATTAGATAATATCAGCAGTTAAAGCAAACACACTGATGATGCTATCTATTTGGGTAATGAAATGTATACAAGCAAACAACAAGAGAACATAAAGAACTCTACAGTTCAACCCTGAATTACAGATATTCTATTTGAATATATATTTTCCCCAATAGTTAGGTAAACAGACTTGATCTATGGCTTGTAATTATATAACATGGTAAGTAACAGAAGACCAGTCTATACCTATAAAAGAGAACTCCCAGTTGAGAAAAATGTTTGTATGTCATGTAGAAATCTATACTCCTCCACCAATCTCCCCCAAAATTGACAGAGAGGTAGCTTACCATTGCCAAATCAGCACTGCCAGGGTCTCAGAAATGTAGGGTGCCGTTTTGTCCTCCAAAAAACATAGAAAAGGGGACATTTTGTAGCAAAAACTGCAGGGATGATGGGAATTGTAGGCTAAATACACTCAGGCAAGGATCCTTGGGAAATGTAGGCTGCAGCATGAGCACACAGCAGGCCCCACTAAGGGAAAGAATGTTGGGAATGGAACCTCTCCAGCCAATAGAGGCAAGGAATGCAAATCAGGCAAACAACACTGCAGGGGGGAATGCAGGCCCAGCAGGCCCAAAGGAGCAGATGTGCACTGCGCATGTCAATATTTGAAAACAGGCGGTGGTTGGGAGGCAAGGAGGGAAGTAGGGAGGAGGAAGGAAGGAAGATGGAGGAGAAGAGAAGTTACGGAAAAAAGAAAGAGGAAGAGAGGGAGGGAGGAAGATTGCATTCCCATAAATAAATTTCCGGGCAAGGCCGGGTAAGCAGCTAGTTTTATAATAATAGAAGAGATTTTGGTTTTGGTGGGTTGTTTTTTTTTGCAAGTTCGTTGTACTAGTTGAAGAATGGAATATACAGAGCTGGGGTAGTTTAGTGGTTAGAATGAAGTATTGCAGACTAATTCTGCCAACTGCTAGCAGCTCAATTCTCACCGGCTCAAGGTTGACTCAGCCTACCATCCTTCTGAGATTGGTACAGTAAAATGAGAACCCAGATTGTTTGGGGACATACGTTGACCCTATAAACCACTTAGAGAGGGCAGTAAAGTCTAAGTACTATTGCTATATTAAACTATAGCTGCAGATGAACTGTGAAATGTAGTAGTCAAACTGACAATGTATACCTTATAAATTTGACTATTACATTACACAGTTTAATTACATAGTTTGCCCAGACTTCATAATTAAGATATCTATTTTTGAACTGGGTTCTAGTTATTCTTAAGGCTGCATATAAAAATACAAACTAGAACATGAAATTATAATTTTCTATTAAAATATCAAGTGGTTCAGCCTATGTTTTAGCAGTCTTACATATGTTCTTTTCTGTTCTAGACTAAGTCAAAACTTTGATCTTTAGTGATGGGGGCAAAGCAGAGAAAGTTCCCTAAATATACATTATTATTATTATTATTATTATTATTATTATTATTATTATTATTATTATTATTATTATTACTTGAACTTCTATGCCGTCCCTTTCCCGAGGGACTTGGGGCAGCGAACAACATATAAAAACAAACAATACAAAAGTTAAAAACATTAAATTTAAAGTCCAAATA
>JANHFQ010001963.1:408418-424499 GCA_032468035.1 Aparallactus werneri
TAGATAGGGCCCAGTATTCAAGTCTGTCAAGATCCATCTGGATCTTGAGCCTATTATCTAAGTCAGGGTTGTCAAACTCGTGGCCCATGGACTGGATGCATTACATGCTGGCCCCACTCCAGCCTGGTTTAGTGAAGGGGGGAAAGTCCCGATACATCATATGACAATGCCGTGACGATGCGAGTTTGACACCCCTGTTGTAGTGTTGGCTAGTCCTGCCAGCTTACTGTAGTATCACCTGCAAATTTGGTAAGTACTCCTTCTTTCCCTCATCTAAGTTGTTTATGAAGATTTTGAAGAGTATTGGGCCTATGACTGAACCTTGTGGTACCCCACTGCTCCCTTCCTTCCGTGTAGATGTAAACTCATTAAGGACTACTCGTTGAGTATGGTTTATCAGCCAACTAAAATCCATCTGGTGGTGATGCTATCTATCCCACTTTTTTCTAGCTTACCAAGAAGTAGGTTGTGATCTACTTTGTCAAATGCCTTGCTGAAGTCTATGTATATTATGTCCACAGTATTTCACTAGTCTACTAATTTAGTCACTATGTTGAAGAATGAAATAAGTTTGGTTTGGCATGATCTGTTTTTAACAAACCCGTGCTGACTGCTAGTTATTACTTGTTTCTAGATGTTGACAGATCTGTTTTTTAATTATATTTTCCAGTATCCAGGTATCAATGTTAGGCTGATTGGTCTTAGTTTCCTGGGTCTGTTTTTCTCTCTTTTTTGAAGATTGGAACCACACCAGCTCTTTTCCAGTCCTCTGGTAGTTCCCCGGTCCTCCAGAAGGATTTCGGTTGAGAGGGCTGGTTTAATCTATAAAGCTGTGTATAGATTGTCACTCTACCTCCAGAATGGTCATCAGAGGAAAACCCCTTAAAATTTTCATGAAGGGGGGGGGGAAGGGTGGTGGAGATGAAACCAGAAATTGCTATTATAGAATAATCTCCCCTTAGATGTTAGGTTAGCCCCAACTGTGATTGCTTTCTGGAAAGTGGTAAACTGAGTTTCTTTCAAAGTGTTTTTGAGAATGTCTTCTTGTATGTAGCCATGGAAGTACTGTGGCTAATATCATTGAAGGAATGTTTATAGATGTTTAATATTGTTAATATTTATAATTAGTATTGTTGATTAATTCAGGCATTCTTGTTCTGAATCAGTAGGATATTTATATGCAGAAACTCAGAAAATCCAAAGGGGGTGATTAATGAGTGAGTTTTTGGTTGCATTTCAAATTATTTTGTTAAATTGTTTGAACAGATATAATATTAAAACTGTAAACTTTATTAAATTAGGTTTAGTTCCATGGTTGGTTTAGGAAGTTGGTCTTTTTATTTTCTTTCCCAGGAGATACTGAGTTCACTTTAACAACAAAATGGTCTGGTGTGTTGTCAGGTATTTTCCACACATTTTTAAAATCAGGATTTCAAACATTCACAGCTTGCTATCATATCACTAGTATTTTCCATTGGTCTGTTTGGGTCAAATAATTTTTAAACAGGAAAAAAGTGATTAAAGCTATAAAACAAACCCGTGGTTGTGTAGCTTTGATCATTTTCCATGCAGGACAGACTGAGAGATCATGTTCCATTTTTAATGGCATTTCTTATTCTAGGATGAGTTTGCGGAGCTATTAAATGACAAGGCACAATACAGATCTCTAATTTGAATACTCTTGAGTTATTTATTTATTGGGTTGGTTGGTTCCCATGAATTATTTTGAACATAATGATCTTCAGAAGTGGGTTTTATGGAGCTGATTTCATCTCTATGGCTACAATCCCAGTAAAGGTTAGGGTGAGCTACAGTATGTGAACAAAGTTCTGATTCTCCATGATACTCATTACTTTGTCTCATAAAATTTAAACATGCTGTTTTTGGCAAGAGAATTGAACTTCCATGCCAGTAGAGTTTCTATTGGACTTCTTTTTAATAAGCGCTTTCAAATGGCAAGAGAAAATAGCTACATTTGATGATACAACTGATTATAGCACTTGTTCTTGCCTTTAATGACTAAAGAGAGCATTCAGAGTTAATATGATCATTTTGGTGCTTAATATATAGATATATAGTATCCCATCTGCAACTTTTCAAAAATTTCAACTTTACATTTGGCATTTCAGTGCACCGAGATACTGTTACAGCTATATATTATTCAAAATAAATAACTGGATGTGAAATAAATATGTTAACAATGTTTTAGAAGGAGAAGCAGCAATGTCCTAATTTACATAGGCCTGTTTCCCAGAAACTGAACAGTATTTAATTTTGCATTGTAAATTTTGATAGTAATCTGAGGAAAGGTCTACTAGTGTTATGTTGACCTTATTTTATTGGCAAGTTCTGTACCATGATTTGCAAACAGACAGAATTCAAGTAAAATAGTTCAGCACCTTTGTTTCCAAAGTCCTATTAGAAAAATTAGGTTAGCCATGCCAAAATCCAATTTACATTTTGATGGATTTCTTATTGTCATACTTGAGTGATCATTATCTGCAGTCCAGTTTCTATACAGTACAATACAGTTTCTGTTTCTTTGTTTTACGCAAAGAATAGAGCAATCCGTGTTTTTTGATACTTCATTTTTTATAGTAAATGGTCTTTGCTCTCACACAGTTCTGTATCTTTTTCTCCGGAAGCAGTTGTTAAACTCTTAAATGAATAGAATGAGAAACATAAAAGGCCCCCAAAATAAAAAAAAACAGAACCTGACAACATTCAATTTTAAAAAACCAAAACTTGTCGGTAAAATTGAATATTTGGTAAAAATGATTAGTTTTAGTTTCTTGTAGGCATAATTACAAACTGCCTTCAAATTGGGACTAATGTGGAAAAAAAGAGTATTATGAATTACCATTTAAAAAGTCTTGTCATACTTAACAATAGTTGTAGCTCTTTTTTGGATTTTAGAGCAAGCTTATTTCATGCTGGTAGAACCAAATTTGTATTAAATTTCAAATTTGTAAAGATATACCATTGTATTAGCTTATTTTTCCATTAACAGACTCAGATTCTGGGTATGTTGTTCGTATGTGTAGCAATAGTTTCTCCTTTATGAAGTTTCTTAAATATTTGCTACAAGGCAGCTTGTGAATAAAAACAAAAGGTCAGTGGGAAGTTTCAGGAAACCCTGAGGATATTGTTACAGTGACTTAATACAATAACATATTTTAAGACAAGGATCTTAAGAATGAGGTCATAAGATAATGGAATTGGAATGAAAAATAAAGGTGCATAGAGTGCACACTGTAGCATTTAGATGTCATAGCTCTTAACTGTTACAACTCTCCAGTATGCAGATATATACGGTAATTGCATTTACCTAAATTCACCCTTTTTCTTAAATGAAAGTAAAATTATAATTTGATGAGGAAAATAGACAAAACAGTTAGTTTGCAGAGGGAATTGGTTTATGCAAAATAAAGCAATAATTGGATAAGAATATTTATGTCCAGGTTATTGAGCTAAAGGTTGCACTATTGTAGCTTGCTTCCATGTATGAAATGTCTTGATGTTTCAACAGGTGGCAACATATGGTTGTTAAAATCTAGCTTTGGAAAGACAGTAGCCAATCACTTTCATACTGTTGGCAGGAAAACTGCATACACATGTTCATGGAGTTTGCTGTTGAAACTGCTGACAGAGTAGAGCATAAGTAGAAATATTGAAGTTGAGTATTCAGACTAAAAAAGCAGGATGCAGCGACCATGAAAGAACAGTGTAATAGTTTTGGAAATTCACGTGTCAAGACTAATGCTAATACCATAGTGGTGGAGTGGTTAAAGTGCAGTGTTTGCAGGCAAACTCTGCCCACTGCCAGGAGTTCAATCCTGACCGGCTGAAGGTTGATGCAGCCTTCCAGTCTTCAAAGGTTGGTAAAATGAGGACCTAGATTGTTGGGGGCAATATGCTGACTCTGTAAATGGCTTAGAGAGTGCTGTAAAAGCACTATAGAGTGGTATATGAGTTAGCAGATACTCGCAATCAGAAAAGCAGGATTTTCACTGAGTCTTCTTTAACCAAATTTATTGAAAGGATACAGAAATCTTGGCAAGTGGATTTGTTTACTTTAGAACTCATTTTTTTTCACTGTATTAGGAAAGGATTTTTCGATCTTCCTAGTCCTCTTTTGATATGCTAGGAAAGTAGTTATCCTTTTCCTTGGTAAAGAAAAACTGTGCAGATGTTCTGGACTTAGAATATTTTTCAAACTGCCATTTTCTTTCCCGAAATCCATTCCAAAGCCCATTCCAAAATGCTTTATTGCTTTATTGAATACTCTAAAGACTTTTAAAGAGTAGGGTAGTTTGCTGCAGTAACTTAGTTGCTCTCTATGGTTCATGGCTAATGTTGTCTGGTCTTGAAAACTAAACATGTAGGAAATGATTAAAAATTAGATAGTGATACCAAAACTGTAGGTTAGACTTGATGAAAAAGGCAATGGCAAATCACTTCCATCACTTCTATCAAGAAAATGAATGAGTTCATGAAATTCCCAGGAGGTGAGCTTAAATTTAAGGAAAATTTACTTTTAATCAAAGAAGAATGAAAATGGTTATAAAAACAAATATACTGAGATACTGTTTCTCTGGATTCATTTATAGTTCTTATTCTTCTCTCCCCAAATGTAGTCTCTATGTTCATATATTTTGCATCTGTTCATGCAAACAAATTCCCAAGAATATATTCTAGTATACCACATTATAAATTATGCGTAGCTACAGAGTTATATAGACAGCTAAATATTCTGTTCTTTATAAGCTGATGATATTTATGTTGCATTTTTTAAATGTTAAAAATTTTTATTTCAGTAGCTCTAAAATAATTACCGTACATTTTCCCCAGAAATCTGCTTAAGTTGTGTGAAACACAGGTATGTTAATAATACTAAAGGGATGAGGGGGAGGCTTACTATAGGAAGATGTCATTGATTTTATTGGGTAATTAATAGAGATGATTAAGCTGTCACTAGGGGTGAAATCTGAATACATTTGCAGCTTCAAAAACATACAGGGTATATAGTCTTTGAGAACATTTCTTTCGTATTGGTGAACAGATAAAGTATTGTTATGTCCCATAATAGAGGGCCTGTTCGGGATGGACTCACTGAAGGGATTACAGTAATATAGAGTGAAACTGATCTGGCAGAGACTCATTTTACACAGTTAAAGGTAGTTTCATTTTCTGGGGAAGAAAAGAGCAGACAACATTAAGGCACCCTTTTCATTTTATTTCATAGGATTACCTTGATTGTATCACTGACCAATCCAAGCTGTCTTTGGGCACAGAGGAGCGATCGGCTTTGTTTGGAAACATAAAAGATATCTATCATTTCAATAGGTAAGTAAATATTAAAGTGTAGAAATGACACATTAAAGCTTTTCCTCTGGTTTTTTTTTCCTTCCTGGAAGATTAAAGGATGAAGGTTGAACAAAACAAATAAAGAAAATTGGGGAGGGCAGTATTCGAACCAGATAACAGTATTATAATCTTCAGAGTGAGGGTAAAAAAGGATAATAAAAGATATTTCCAGAACTGTAGCATGTCTCCCTGTGACATTCCTTCATATTGTTAGTGATTGAAAATGCTGTTAGTTAAATTTTGAGACTGGCCTCTGCATGGCCAGAAATTGGAATAAATAGAGCCACATGCCAGTGAATTTGTGCATAATCCTGGGAAGGATTTGGGTATTTTGCAGGTCCAGTTTCTTCTATGCCTGTTACTTATTTATGCTACAAGATGGGCCTGTTTCAGGGAGGTTCTCTCCATTTATATAAAAATGTTTTGCTTTCACTGAAGCGGCAAAGATTCTTCTAAACTCAAATTTGAAGTGTGGGGATTTGCTTGTCTAGAGAAGCACAAATGGCAGCCTGACAGTCTGTATCTATTTTAGTAAACCAGCCAGATCCCTGTGAAGAAAACGTACACCTGGCTTCAAGGATATGTGTGCTTGTTAATATTCTGCCCTGGATTGTGGAACGTATTTTGCCTTTATGTACCTTTGATAATGACTTTAACATTTCAGCTGATTTGGTTTTGAAGGAACTAAAGCAAAGATACACAACTTGTTTGAGTGATTGAAGACTATATTAGGCTTTTGGTTGTATGTATACAATCACTTTCAGACTATTCCAGACTGAAAATGGAAGCAGGACCTATAAATGGCTGTAACAAAGCAAACATTAAAATGAATTAAAATGAATTTCATTGATACTGATCCTTTTCATGTATTTAAATGATTCCTTCTCCTGTCATGTTAAAATCACATATGTTGAAATTCTTGAAAACTTTGGGAGGGACCAAAAATTGTGCTAGATGATCAGATCCCACCTCATCAGTTCCATAATTCATATAATATGAACTCATTAAGATGTGCGTTTATTTTTACTTTTGTAGATCTAAAAATTGGATTTTTAAAATCCTTCTAATTAGCTAAGAGTCAGAGTCATGTGAACTTCTGAAGGACAGCAATGGGCAGGCAGGCAGAAATTATTCCTAAGAGCAGACATTGCCACAGAAAGTTATGTTCCCTAGGTCTCATCAAATTATATAGCTTCAGGAAATGGACCTGTTACCTGGTCATTCTGTGAGAGCAAGGGGGATGGGCAGAAAAGGTTGGAGATAGGGAGTCCCACACATTTTTGCTGTTAAGTTTAAAATAAAGAACATACTTTAATTTGCTGCTAAAGGCACTTTTATCTATTGCCACAATATTAAAATTGTCTATAACTTTATCATATATTAATCTGTATGTCACCTCAGGGGAATAATTTTCAACAATATCTCAACATAATTTATATAAAGAATGAAACTTCACCTCAACACAAATTAGGCAGCTGTAGTAGCTGCATTGTGTCTGCTTTTCATCACCTTCCCATTTGTAAAGGCTTAATAAACTTAGCTCCAAAATATTTAATTTAAAATTAAGTATTTATTTACCACTTGAATTATTTCATGAACCACTTGTCATAATAATAATAAATCTTAGCTCAAACTTCTTGGCCAGGTATAATTTTCAGTGGAAATCTATGAGACCCATTTTAGATACTGCCTCATTTCCTATTTCCACTTTTGGGAGGAGTAGCTTTTTTAAAATCAAAACTGGAATGTTAACTATTTTCCATTTTATTTGTGTAAATAATATTCTGCCTGGAAAATGGAATTTTTTTTTCATTTATTCTGCCACAGTGAATTTGGGTGACTTGGGTCATGAATCTTGATATGTCATAAGAACTAATATTTGCAATGCTTCTTCATAGTTAGTTACATCATAGTTACATCATATTGTGCAACTGTGTCATAACTGAATGAATGTAAAGACCTTGGAGAACTGGTCACCAAGCATGGGGATTAAACTGAGCATGCATAATTAAAGGTAGAAGTGGAATTAACTACAGTAATGAGAACCCTTCTGAATCTATTATGCAACACCAATCAAGATATCACTAATAAAAATTTTGTTTGCATAGGAAAAGAGTAGTATAAGTAGCATAAGAATTTTTTTTTCACCTTTCTTCCAATTTTGGCTTCTTGGTCAACCTTCTGTGTAATCCATTCTCATTTTCAACAAGGACCCACTCACCCTGGTAAAGCCCTTCAAAATTATGCCAGATCAGCAATCAATCAGCAGATGTAACCAGGACGAAGTTCTTTATCTTCATTATGATAAAGACAACTAATTCTTAATAATGTTCTAATCGATATCTAGTAAACCATGCCAGACACACCTAGATACAATTACCATGATTTTTTTTTCCTTACTGAAATCTATAAAGACCCAATTTTGCCCAATTTTTGCTAGGTACATATTCCTTTTTTCCAGAGTTTTGCAAATCTTGGCCCAAAACCAAAATTACAACAAAGCCCACACAAACAATAAATATTACTGAAAGCAGCTGTGTCTGAAAATGTGTGATCATGGCATTCTCTTAAGCAATCTTTCTTTACCTCAGTCCTGCCATATCATGAAAACAGTTGTGTAGCAACATGCAAGAGAAATATATTGTCCATTTCCTACCTGTCATTCATGTATGTTTCATAGTCAGTATGCCATAACAATTACGGTAAATATCAGCTTCTCAGAATCACATTTCTTACATACTGTATATCTTCATATGTTGAAAAATAATTGGGAGGATGACAGTAAATTAAAAAGTTTTCCACCCATTGTTTCTTTATTTCCAGTTGCCAGCTCAGATTACTTTGATGGTACCCTCATATAAACATACATACATATTTTGCACAAATACAAATGAGCAATCCAGATGCTAGAGACAAAGGTTAACTGATACATAGCATGAGTAGCTGAGCTTGGAAGAAGCAAGCCTGGACATGCTAAATGAATAATGAACTACGTTATCTTTGAGCTTCCAACATACATCAGATCAAATAGTAATTGGTAGTTTACTCACAGATAAAGGGATGACCCTGAAACTGCCCATGAGTCTGTAGCATTCTAACTATATTGAGAGCCTTAAAACTGTCTGCAAGTTTATGGTTTCAGTTTAATCTTCCACTTTCCTACGTTAAAACAAAAGTACTGTATTTTCAAAGGAAATTGCAATTTGAACATACATTATTGCAGCATAGACAACAAAAAGTGTTCTGGTGCTTGTGAGATGAAATGTGTTCAGTGTAGCCAAATCCAACATACCAAATGTTGTTTAAAAGAAACCCAGTTGGTAAGTTGGTGTAATTGTCTTTTATTTTATTTTTAAAATTTTTATGCCACCCAATTCATTGGACTCAGGACGACTTACAAGTTTAAAAAGCAAATAAATAAACAACAATTAAAATACAATAAAAACCCCTAAAAATTAAAACTCACCTAAAAGCCTTTAGTGGATAGCTATAATTCCCCCCCAGACTGTAGGAAAAGCCAGGTTTTAATGGCCTTATGCAAGGTGAGGAGGTCCGGAATGATCCGGATCCCCAGGGGCAGTTCGTTTCAGAGGGCGGGGGCCGCAACAGATAAGGCCCTCGCCCTAGGCACCACCAGTCGACACTGTCTAATTGGCGACACCCGGAGCAGGCCAATCCTGTGGGCCCTAGTTGGTCGCTGGGAGGCGAATGGTTGCAGGAGGTGCTCTCCTCTTTTGCCTGGTTTGAGGGGCTTCTGTACATCCCTGAATACAGAATACCATTCTGTGGATGAATGAAAAGTGGGTTCATATATTGAGCAAACCTATAATGTTTTTGGTTTGGTTTCCCTTAGCGTGATACAAATATCCCATTGCTTGTTTACATCTTAGCTTGTTTATTCAAATGCAGCCTATTATAGTGTATTTAACAAATTGTGTTCAAACAAACCAAAGCTTAACACATGTGAATCCACTTGGAAACCGTTCAGAGCTAGTAGGCAAAAAGACACATATGCAGCCTATTTATTATAAAACAGTTGTGTATGTGCTGCATGAAGGTGTGTATCATTTCACTTTCACTTTCCTAGTATTAATCAGTGAAAAATCCTTAAATGCTAAAGAGATGTAGAAAACTGTATATTGGCATTGTGGGAAGAGGCAGCATTGCAATGATGAACACGTGTTGTACATGTACAGGTTCTTATAATCATTGTAAAACAGAGCCAGTAGCTTGCATTTTTTTATCTTGATAAAGATAGCAGCAGAAGTAGGAAAACAGTGATACAAGCAAGCCCAATAGACATTTATTCACATCATTAATGGAATTATAAAAAGAAAAACTGATAAGAAACCTCTAATTTAGGGGTGTCAAACTCACAACAAGATGACATATTGTCATGTGACATATCACAGCTTTTTCCCCTCTTTGTAAAACCGGGGCTGGGCATCCTGCTTGCGGGCCTCGAGTTTGACACCCCTGCCCTAATTACTTCTTAGCATTATAGTAGGAAACAATGAATGCTGCTGTTTTATTTTAATAGAATCTTAAATGCAGTGCCAATTTTAACTGTAGGCAATATATATTGGCATATGATGACAATAATTACTAACCCTTTTTTGTCAACTAGTGAACTTCTGCAAGATTTGGAAAACTGTGAAAATGATCCTGTAGCTATTGCAGAATGTTTTGTTTCTAAGGTAAGTGATATTATCTTTTGATATTAATAAGATCTTCAGTATTTTGCATTCTCAGAATATATAAATGGAAGCTCATTTCATCAGTTCCCAAATGCTTATAGCAAATCATAAGGATACAAATCTCTTTTTTTACAAATTACTGTATGGACTTAGCTTATGTTATCCTTCCACTAAATTATCCTGAATTGGTGAAGCAATATGAAAATATTCCAAGCTTAAGTCATTATTTAATTTTGCTCTGGCCATGGTCATATATGTATTGGCTCTCACGAATCTATTATGATGGATGAGCATTTAGATAGAACACATTTTTTTAAATTATTTGATTTGAAAATATGTGCATATTTGATAGAAATAACTGATTCATCTTTTTTTGCTAAAACTTTTTTTCTTTCTCTTAGATATTTGAACATTTTAAATATTCTTCTCACTTTTCCTTTTGTATGTACTGATATACCATAGATTGCTATATTCATTTAACATCATCTCAGTCAGCAGTACTCTGCAAAGCTTAATGGATAATTTTGTTTGGCAACTCCACTTTTTATTCTTAAAAAGTTATTCCGGATTAATGTTACTGCATACATAGACATTATATAAAAGATTAAAAACGGAATGGGGAGGATATCAAACAGTTTAAAATCAACACTAGTTCCTATTCACGCTAAGTTTGCTATTTCTTTTCTTACCTTACTAAATCTCTTCCTAGTATTTTGCAAATATAAAAATGAAAGCTACTAAATATTGAAGAATTGCAGGGATGAATTTTTAGTTCAGTGTGGATTTCTGCTATAAGTGTCAAATACAAAATGTACTACAGCAGGGATATCAAACTCAAGGCCTGGGGACCAGATCAGGCCCACGATGTGGTTAGATTTGGCCCGCGAGGCTATCCTGGAAACAGTGAAGGACCAGCTCCCGACGCCTCAGCCCTGGCCCAGGTCAGCCAGGCACTGATCTAAAACTTGGTGGCACCCATCTAGGCTGGAACGCAGTATGCCTTAGATCTGCGGAGGTCCCATGGAGTCAGTGAGGGGCCGCTGCTGCCCCCTGGGTACGTGCTGGAGACAGTGGATCCCCCCAGCCCTACCCGGGCCACCAGAGACTCTTGCTTAAAATTGGTTTACAGTCTTCGATGTGTTTATGTTTAGAAATAAGAGGACAGCTTTGTCCTTTCAGCTGGTCACCAGAGGGGTAAGGTTGAAAGCAGGCAAGTGCAGGCAATTTGGCTAGTTATCCTCTCCTCTTTCTTCCCTTGACAAAGGGAGTTTTTAAGCTTCACACAGTAGTTTCTATTGGCCAGACATGTTTATATTTTAAAAAGAAATGTATGTAGATTTGTAGTAAGTAGCTCTCTTGTTTTAAGTACTGCATTTTGCTAAGGCTTACATGAGTTGAGGACTGCAGATTTATGGCTGTCTGTTGGCCACTGTCCATATTACTCAGTCCACCCTGAACATCAAAGAAGCCCTTTTAGGTACTGTATTCAGGAATATATGAAAGTAAAGTTAGAAGTGCAGATTTTAATGAAACCATAAATATCTTTTAATTCAAAGGTTGACAAGCTTATTTAGCAATCTGAACTCGGTATTCTTTTGCCCTGACTTACAGCCTCCTTTTCTTTATAATTTGCAAGGCAAGGGCTGTCAATATAGTAATATCACTTACATTACAATGGTGATCGTAGCCAAAATACAGCTTATTAGGTTAAGTTTTTGCAACAAAATACTATTGCTAGGTTATTTGGCTTACATCAATACAGTTACTCAGTGAAGATGTGATTAAAAAATGGGCAGCACACAATATTTTACTTTGTTTGAGTCAAACATGAAGTTGATTTTCTCTCTCGTTGTGTGAACTCCAATTGACTTGATAACTGAATTTTTACACTAGTTCAGATGCCAGAAGGCTGGCCATATGGTCTACTGATTTGTTTTGCAACACTTTACTGCTGCCTCCTCCTATTAGCACTGCCTGCTTGCAGCAAATGCTTTATTCTGATACACCCAACCTTGGCAGTGGGGCAGATCCTGGCACCATTGGGTATGATGTTATATTCGATATTTGATGATCACATGGAAAAAGAATACTGACAGCATAGTGAACAAAAGTCTCACACAGCCAGTGCCAGAGGTCATCAAATGTTGGGCAGCAAGGCCAAAGTTTCTTGTTTATGGATACTTCTGGACAGAGTCACTTTCCATTTTTTAATTTTTAACAGTGGCTCATACAGAAACGCCAAGTATTAGTAATGGAATCGTTGCAACAATTGAAAACAAGCAGTTTGCATTTTACAAAAAAGCCGATAGCTTAAAATCTTTTAAAAACAGCATTTTAAAATTAGGGGAACAGATTCATCTTCTCTCCTTTCGTATGATCCCCAAATCTGCTCCTTGTGGTGCAGATTCAAGGATGTAATTAGCCTATATGGTCTGCAAGAAATGTGTTATAGGAATAGAAACGTGGCTGTTTAATATTGAATGTCCGCTATTATTGATGCATTTTTATTGATGTATATCAGACTAGTTGAGATCGTTTCTTAATTTTTAAAAAGTCTCTTTCCAGTTTGGTAAACTATGAGAACATTTTTTTTAAAAAATGATGAAATATTTTTAATATAAAATATATATATTAATAATAATTTAAAAAAACTTAAAATAAATAAGTTTTTTTTAAAAAAGACTATTCACAGCCAATGTTTCTGAATGTTCAGCATGGTTATATAATGATTTAGATATTTTCTGCCTTTTGTTCATAAATGCTTATTTATGTACAGATTGGGCGTGACTTCAGCATTGAACATTTCATTTGGATGACACCGAAGAATCCCCAACTTAATATATGCAATAACTGGAATGATTCTACCAGCTAATAACAGAGTGTAATGTCTCTGTTGCAAATTATGGTTAACATGATTACTACTTCATTGCAGGCAGTAGATTTCTATAGTAGTTGTTAGTTCGAAGCATATATGTCGGCTGTGATGTAAGCTTATTGTGTCTCATGCCAATGAGGGCAGCTACATGAATTTGAAGTTTAAACACAAAAAAAAATATCAGTAGTGGCTACGTGGGATTCTTTTAAATTATTAGGTGGGATAGTCACTGATTAAGACAGCTTTTTAAGCTGAATAGAGTGTTTTTATTAACTGTGAAACACTAAGCAAAAGAAGATATGCACGGTCAGATATTGTTGCACATTGAGAAATGCTCCATGAATGTTTATCCTTCTGTTTGGCCGCTGTTCCCCAATCAGTTTTGACCAGTTTACACAATTTAAAGTAGTTTAGGCCTTTAAAACACTTCTATAGCCACACATAAACATGGGTAAGGCCAACAGCACTTGGTAGCACCTTTTTCAGTTGCAACCATGAATGCAATTTCTGTCTTTGTTGTCATCATGAACATTGCAATCTCTCTGTTAATGCACATTGGCTACGGAGCACATAAAATGGTTGTAGTAAAAGAAGATATTTAGATATACTGGTGTTAATTAACCTGAGATTTTTGAGGAATTGGTTTAAGGAGAATCTGCACAGGAATAATACTTTTGATCATCTATATATTTTACATAAAATTGTTACATAAAATTTTAAGTTAATGTTATGTAAAAGTTAAATAAAACTTAGTTTTTTTACATAACAACTTAATAGTTGTTATGTAAAAGTTAAATAAAATTTTATGTGGTTTTCCTTTCCCAAGGGTTTCCTTCAAGTTGCAAGGATGTAAAACGTGCTTTATAAAAAGTTACTGTATTTAAATTATGTGATCCTTATAGAGGTCAGAGGTACCATATTTTTCAGACTATAAGACACACTTGACTATAAGATGCACCCAGCTTTTGGGGAGGAAAACAAGAGGGAAAAAATCTGCCTCCCAGCAATTTGGCTCCTGTGCTGAATCAGGCTGAAACTGAAACATGCTTCAGCAAAGGAGACAAAGGGGTTAAAAATATATGCAGATCCACTGACCAATCAGCTGCTGAATGAGGCTGGCTGAAATTGAAACTGAAACTAACAGGCTAAAGCATGCGATAGAAAGGGGGGGAAATCTGCTTCAGTTTGAATTTCAGCCAGCCTGATTCAGCATGAGCAACATCTGATAGTCGCATGGATCTAATAGCCCCAATCAGCTGTTGTGACGCCCCTTTGGGGCTGAAAGGCTGCTTGCACCATGCAGGTGACCTTCTAAGGCACGGAGGGTGCAAATGGTGGGTGGGCAGGGCTACATTCGGAGTATAAGACACACCCTAATTTTTCAGCCTTTTAGGGGAGAAAAAAGTGCATCTTATAGTCCGAAAAATACGGTAGATTCTGGAGATGCATGTTTCAGAGGCAACTCAAATGTTTTAAGAAATCGATAAATGCAGACAGATGATGAACGTGTGGCAAAGTGTGAAGAGGGAGTCACACATTACAGCCTTTTGCTTTCAACGGGAGAAACGACACATGATGGGATGGAAGCCTCAAGTGACTTAACAGCTGTGAAATCTGGAAACTAAAGGCATCACAGTTCTTATAACTGCTCGAGGGTCATACAAATTGCATTATGTTCACTTCAGAGCAGGCAGGCACGGTCAGGGGTGGGCTGCTGGGGGTCCGCAGGGGTTCGGGCAATCCTCTTGCTAAGAGTCTGCCCAGTTTGGCAAACCCCCAAATGCCACTCCTGGCTGGCCCTGCCCACCCTGCCATGCCCCTCCCAGGAGTCTCCATGTGGCCCATTTTGGATGCCAGGTAACTGCAGGTCCTGCGTGGAGGCTCGGGCAGGGTGAAAAACAGGCCTCCCGTAAGTTCCAAAATTCCAGAAACATGTGTGTTTCGGGCACCGGGAGGCCAGGGAAGGCTGTTTTCCCCCTCCTGGGGGCTCAAAGAAAGCCCCCGGAGCCTGGGGAGGGCAAAAACGCCCCCCGCCATGGTTTAGGAGGCTGACCAGGCCACGCCCACCATGGCCACACCCACCCAGCAACCGGGCAGAGAATCTGTTGCTAAAATTTTGGGAGCCCACCCCTGGGCACAGTTAAGCCAACTTTATAACATTTACAAATTCAGCATTCACAACAGGCTACTAAGAGCCGCAATCCACGTTGTGGCTCTGCAGTGTGGACATCCCCAATTACGGATCAAGCTATGCAAGAAGGGTCAACGTTCCTGTGGACAACATGAACAGGCATTCTTCCCCTAACTCCCACAGCAGGGTTTCCAGTTGTCCTGCTCGTATTTCTGGCCTGCCTTCTCCTTTTTCCCCCCAACGCAATGGCAGCGCCTGGCATTTCATTACAGCAAAGGACTCCAAGGCAGGAAGAGGGGAACAGAAGCGGTGATTAACACATCCATCCTCTCAAAGCATCTTCAGTACAAAGAAATACGACTTTAGGCTTGCATTGAGGGGAAGGCAATCAATTGTTTTGCCGATGTCAACGTGGCTGAAAGAGATCCTGAGCATGGAGCCAAACCCATAAATCGTAAGCCCTGTAGGGACAGGAAAGTCTACAGCATCCGAAGCAGCAGGCTCTAATGCTTCTTTAATGCTTTGCGTAGGAAGGAGCGAATTTATTGCATTTGAAAATAGTTGATTGAAACACGCTAGTAAGTTGTACTCTGGTTCCTTCTGAACAATGATAACTTTAAAACTCGACGCGTAGGAGTGTACCTATTTAAGAGTCAGAGGCATCGAGCAGAACTCTACGCAAAAAATACTGCGTCTTTAAAATTGGAGGTTCCCCCAATGCTTCTGCAGCACTGCAAAAAAAAAATTCCTTTGGAAAAATCCACTTCTTTTTCACCTCTGCGCAACGTAGCTGGAAGCAACATACTTGTCTTTGTGGGAGTAATTGTTGCCAGTAAGTAAACTGGAGAGTTAGATTTGGTCCATCATACTATGACATGTTAAATGCCTTGCCTGTTTAACTTATATGCAGATCACATCATGAGGAAGGCGGGGTTAGATGAATCACAAGTTGGAATTAAGATTGCAGGGAGAAATATCAACAACCTCAGATATGCAGATGATACCACTCTA
>JANHFQ010001963.1:475466-486185 GCA_032468035.1 Aparallactus werneri
CTGAAATGGCAAAATTGACTATTTTGACTAAAGAAAAGAATATAAGTACCTTTGTTTCCACGTGGAGACTGCTTCTGAACTTTGTGCTTGAAGTGGAAAAGAATGAAATTTTGATTTTGGGTTTTACTGATTAGATTGATAGATCTTTATAGAAATCACTTGTTCATATTATTATGGAAAAACAAAAAGCTGTGATTTGATGTTAATGCCTTATTTTACTGCAACAGAGAGAGTCAGAAGTCAATGTTCCTTTTTCTTTTTTTTCTACCCTTCTTCACTTCTCTTCCCCCTCTTCCTCCCACCGTTCTCCTATTTACTTTTGTATTTTGTATCTTTTTTATCTTATAACTTAATAAAAACGTTAAATGGGAAGAGAAACTTAATTCAGAGCACAGAGTATCTTTCCACAAAACAGCATCGCTTGCAAGTGAGAGGAATGAGATGCTACAGATAGAGTCTCCTCATGCCTTCAGACACAATATTTTTCAGTGGACTCCATTCATACCATCAGCTACAAGAATGCTCCACTCTGTTACTCCTGGCATCAAATCGGCTGTTCCAGTTTCCAATCAGGGCGAATTCTGAAACTCAACTACATGTTATCTCTGCAGTGATAAAAACAGTTATGTGAAGCCAAATCAAATAATCCGAAGAAGCACAGAAGTTTAAGCAAAGGGGAGAAGAGAATCAAATTTGGCCTCTCTTGTTTCTTATTGTTGTAGCTGAGATCATAGCATGGTTTCATTCTGACAGTTGTCAATTTATGGCTAGGATAGACAGAGTTTTAACTTCCAGCAAAACATTCTCCACTTCTCATCTAAATTGACATTTTCCAGAACATAACAAAGTGTGAACACAATGCAAGTCGTTTGATATCCCCCCCCCCTTTTTTTTTTCTTGAGTGTTTAGTGTTCAACTATAATCTTCATCATGGCTCCTTTATGGCTTCGTTATCAAAACGAATTGTGATCTAGTGGTATTTAAGTTGCATTGCAAGTTATACATAATTTTTAAACAAGCAGATGAAGCTTGGAGCTTCTATGGTGGTGCAGGGTTTTGAATTCAAAGGATTAAAAAAGATGCTTGGAGCATACAAAGCTACTCAAGTAAGCATCTGTTAAGGCATCATTTTTTATTTTTTCTAAATATGAAGTTGTGTAATTTTTTTTTCAATATTAAGTCTGCCCGTTTTAAATTTAATTTCACTGCAACAAGTTTCACACAGTCACAACTTCGTATTTCCAAACTTGAAGAGGCCCGGAAAGAGGGAACAGTGGGATGGTGGTCAGAAGTGAAGTGAAACAGATAAGTATGTTTCCTCTTGCAGATTGTTGACTTACGGAGAGAGACAGGAAAAAACTACTGTATATACTTGCATTTATGTCTTTCCACCATTTTTTAAAAATGTATATGGATATTTTATTTCCATAATTGTATATGCAACTTGAAGATCCTGAGACCCAACAAAGAGGACTTCCGGCCACCTCATTGGAGAGGCTAGTTTATATGATCCATTGTGCTTATTTATGGCTTAATTAAAAGGAGTTATCAGTAGGACAAAGCAGGCAGGAAAGCTGACTCGGATCCATTCTACATACAGCTGGTTGTCAACTTACTGCAGTTTGCTTAGTGACCATTTGAAGTTACAACGGCAGTGGAAAAAGGGACATGATCATTTTTCATACTTATAACCATTGCCCCATCCCCATAATCATGTGATCAAAATTCAGATGCCTGGCAACTGACTCATATTTCTTGGCAACTGACTCATCATGGATGGGGCCATGGACAAGAGAATTTATTTTCCTTCAGAGACCCTCTAAAAACTTCCAATTTAATTGTAACTGTTAAGGTGGCAGGAGGGAGAAATTGTAAAAGCACAGAAAGTACTCATATTACAGGAATGGTATTTGCAGCTGTGCAAAGCATTCAGAATAAATGTGTCACACAATATGTCAGTGCGGTCCTTCAGTGCATGTTAGCAACAGTTGTACCGTTTCTGTTTTTATATTACTGCTTTCAGTAGCAGGAGAAGCAGGTACAGATAGTCCTTGACTTATGAAGCCTGGAATTTCTGTTGTAAATCATGATGGCCATAAGCTGAGGCATCCACATGACCAGACCTGATTTTATGATTTTTACGGCAGTTGTTAAGCAAACACCATAATTAGGAATGTATGCAAGTGTATTCCTATGGACATTGTTACTGGAAACTGACAGAAAAGGTCAGAAACCAGCAAAAAAAAAGCATTATAAATTGCAGTCACAGGATCAGGGGGCCCTACAACCAGCTGTAAAGTTGAGCCAGTTGCCAAGCACCCAGAAAGCAGTCACATGACTGTGGAGATGTATGTAGCTATCAAAACTCCAAAACTGAGCCATAAGTAGGGGTTTTTTTGAGGGGGGATTCCATCATAACCCTGAATGGTTGCTAATCAACAAGTTGTTAAGTGAAGGCTACCTATAGGAGGTGATTTTGAAATGCTAACAGAAGGCATAATTGGCTTCTAAGCCTACAAGCGTCTCCTGATTCTTCCCTATCATCTCTGCAGGGTTAAATCATGCAAATTTTATGTGAGTTTGTCAGCACCTAATGGTTTATTGTCACAGTTAGGTGGCTGGAAAAAACTTGTCAGCCAAGTTAATGTAATGTACATGCTATCAATTGGCACTCCTACCCTGAAAAAAAGTCCTGTACCTTTGCAATAATTATATATTCAGGATATACAGTATTTTTCACCCCACTTTTATCTATTTGTCTTGTATCTATTTATTTGCATGCTGATGTGTTTCTATGCTTTCTATAATGCATATGGCACTTTCGTTCAGCAGTAATTTAGCTAATGGTGTTAATTATCTTCTTGCAGCTTTTTTCCCAAAGATCTTCCCACAAGAAGAGGCTACTGGATTCATGGGTGCAATTGTTTTTCATTTTCAGGACAGAATGCTTTTTGTGGACATCCAACAAGAGGCAATGATTGCAATCTAGGTGAGGCTGTAGAACATCTGGCATTGGCAATATGCATGCAGGTTAGTAAGTCCCCTGGTGACACTTTATGTAACAGGAACAAAACAAAAGACAGATGTACTGCATTCAACCAGCATGGAAGGAAAGGGAAAAGGAAAGAAAGGTATTCAAACTCAGGTTAGGATTACAAATACTAATAAAATACTCATGGTCTGAATTTGTCTGGGTACCAGCAATAACTTCTGCACATATGCAATTTTTTACAACATTATTTTTGCATCTTTCTTCCCAGACACAGTACCAGCATTACAATGATAATAAGATGCCTTTTTTTGTGCTGAGTCTTAACACTATGCACTGAGGAATAGTAATAACATGAAACAAGGAGGAAAAAAAGATATGTAAATTGAAAACACGCAAAGTGTCTCAAATTTCAAAGTGATTGATTATAAAAATCAGCAGGCAAGTGGAACAGACTTGGAGGGCACAAGTGAGTCCTTCTTGCTTCAGGCTTCCTCCCCAATAAAATATCTTTCCTATCCTCCAGTTGCAAAGAAAAAAATAGACTCTGGACGTATGAATCCCAAAAAGTGAGATTGAAATTATATATTGCAACTGTATTAAAGCAAAGTATTTTTTATTTCTTTTCTTCTTGAAAGAACTTGGTAAAACTCAGTGAGCTACAGATAGCAGCCCAGCAGTCTAAGGAATGGAATCTCAGTTGCTTGAATCTACAGCCCATTTCACCTGTTCCCAGGTAGGAACCGCATAGCAAATTGTTTTCCAGCAGGGTTCTATGTATTAAAGCAAACATTTACTAAAACGTGACAATTTGTTTGTCTTGTTCAATTTATTCTAATTTCTCTAAGGACTGCAGGTTCATTCTGCTGAAACAAAACTCTAAGGCAGACAAGATGGCATTACTCAAGTTATTAGTAGTTGCCTTCAGTTTTTAATCTGGCAAAAATTGTAATTTTGGAAATATGGGCTGGCCAGCACCTATCCAACCCTGAGTGATCTTTTTTAAAAACTGCAAAATTGAGCCTGGATTAATTGGAATCACTAGGAAATCCCAGGACTACAGATTAGATTGGGAAATTAGAAGAAGAACTCAATAGCAAATCGCTTCCATATCGTCACAAAGAAAACTATAGGGGCATTTCACAAAGTCACCAGGAGTCAAGCTCAACTTGAGGGAAATTTTGCTTTTATGAATAAGAACCAGGGGTGGGTTTCTTCTGGTTTAACAACTGGTTTGCTTGGTGCTGAAGTTTTGTGCGTGTGCGCGAAGCATGTGTGTGCACCCAATGGGTGCTCCACGCACATCACCTTAGAGCCGAAAATCAGCTGATTTTGGTTCAGTTAAATTTAGCTACCGGTTTGCCCAAACCAGTAGCTAAATCAGATAATTTTCGGCTCTAAGGTGATGCGCCCGCAGCGCGCATTTGATTCGCACTTGTGCACGCATCACCTTAAGCCCAAAAATCAGCTAATCCACTGATTTTTGGGCCCAATGTGCACACAGCGCCCATTTAGCTACCGGTTCACCGAACCGGTAGCCTGTCTTAACAAACGGTTCGACCGAACCAGTAGAAACCCACCCCTGATAAGAACTGCATATTTGTGATAATTTCCAGGCAAACTGTTTTGCTCCATCATAAACAGGAAAACCATCTGGCTGGAATATGAAAAATGCTTGAGGATGGCTTCCTATGTCTAAATCTTGATTGGCCAGGGAAATATTAGCAACCGTCTAAGCATACTTTCTCATACATCATATGACTGGGGGCTCATTTTGCATTGATCTTCACTTCTCTTCCTCAGAACAGGATAGTACAGTGGGAAAGTTGCATATTAAAATTATGCATTTTAGGTTAGACTAATGCCACTGGTAATGTGAATAGAGGAGTCTATTTCACACATAGCACTTTGACAAGTATAATAAGAGGAGACAGAAGGATACAATCAATATTTGATTTGCTTAAACACAGAGGAAACTTTCTTCTTTAAGCAATTACATCTATGTATGATTGTATCACATAATATGACAGAACATTTAAGTCTTTATTATTCTCTAGAGAAATAGAGTATGAACCAGGCTGGAGGGAATCTAGTATAATTTTCCTTAGTGAGAAATTTTATATGGGAATGTTTGAGAATTTTTTCAGATAGTTGGCTTAGTTTTGTTTTCTTAATACAGAATCCCAATACTCTTGGAAATAACTATGGTACATTCTCTTTTTTTAAAAAAAACATTTTCTCTATCAGAAAAGCTCCCTGTAAGTACATTCATTTCCAGATAATTATAGAAGTCTTGAAATTGCTTCTGATTTAATAAATCTATTATCAGAAATGGAAAGAATACCAATTTTAAAACATAAATCAGAAATGTGTTTGTATGTGCGTAACACTGGTGACCAGATGTACAATACAAAGCTGATGTACAATACAAAGTTGATTCTCCTTATTTGCTTATTTCCCTAGTTGCTAAAATTTATTTGCAATTCCAAAATCAATATTTACACTAGGAAGGCTGGTTCATTGTCAATGGGATCATTGACTATGTTTTAGCTTGAAGAAAAGAACATTTCAGGGAGACAAAATAACTTCCTTCAAGTATTTGAAGGCTGTCAGTAAAAGATAGAGCAAATTTGATCCATGATCCCAAAAGGAAAGATAAGCAACAATTAAGATTAAACTTCAGGGAAGTCTTTTTTGGTTGGACATCAAAAAGATTTTCTTAATGATAAAATCTGCCCAGTAATCAAAGAAACTGCCTTAGTGGGTGGGTGACTCACTTTGGCTTGGCTTTTAATGTGTGGCTGGGTGGTCTTTACATATTTTTCTAAATGTCTCAGAGAAACCAAACTTACATGTAAAGGAAGTCCACTGAAAACTTTCCATCTTGATTAGCCAGTGATAAGTTGAGAGAGAAGAGGCAAATGACACACCTATGTAGGCAGCTTCAGAATTAAGTTCAGCCACAGGAAAGGACTTCTTTAGCAACTCAATATATTGTTTCTTCAACATTCCCAGAGCACAAGCGCTTCCCCTAAGATCATTTCCACAAAGGTAAACTGAAGGTAGAAGATGATTTGAAGGATCTAGATGTCCTAAAATGTAAGTTCTTTGTGGCCAATTGTACATCTGCTCATGCATACATACCTATTTTTAATTTGTTTGCTTTTGTAGTGATATTGAAATTTCCAGGGGACAGGCTCCAAAACCTATCCATATTCTTGCCAAAGAGATAGGATTGCTCAAAGAAGAAATTGAAATCTATGGCCAAACCAAAGCCAAAGTACGTCTTTCTCTGCTGGAAAGGTTGAAAGATCAGCCAGATGGAAAATATGTACTGGTTGCTGGGTAAGGAATGGTTTAATAAATATATTCCCCTTACTCTTGCTTAGATAACAAAATGCAGCTTGTATTTTCATTTATTGAATGAGATGGTCCCTTCTGCAACATTTAAAACTTTTTTCTTCCCTCTTTCTCTTGCATTATTAATGTATGTGAATTATCCTGAATAGCCTTGCATTTTTTTTCATTCACTGAGAGGAATATTTGCCACTCTTCATATTTATTATTTATTTATGTGTCTGCCTTTTGGTTAGTAGCTTAAGAAGGCAAATGTACTGTGGAGCTCTACTTTCCATTTTTTCTCACAGCAATAGCCCTGTGAACTACTGTCCTAAAATCAACCACTGAATTTAGGTAGATCGGGAAAGACTAGAACCTGAATCTCCATGGCACTAGTCCAACATTTTAGCCACCATGCAATGCTTGGTCTTCAAAGCACATATTAAATTTGCTACTTACAATTTAACTGCAAGTTCTCTGAAGAGCAATTCTGGAAAGGAAAGCCAAAGTGAGACAACAGTAATTACAGATTACTGTGGTTGCTATGATCAACTCTCCCAAAGCAGGAGCTTGGGTCACGGCATGAGGACCTGGTTTGTCTCTTTTACAAATCAAGCCATACAATATTATGTAAGAAATAAAGAACCTACATTAACGGATGTTTATATTCAATTTAAATGTCCCCAGTTATCAATAGGTTCTTTGCACTATTTGTTAACTTAGAGCTTACTTTGGTTCCAGTCACCCAGGTAATTAGCAACACATGCTACATAGCTCTGCTTTGGGAATTATCCATGCCAGAGTTGCATTTTTTATTGTTCTCCTTTGTTTTCAACTATATGCCCTCCTGTCCTGTCTCACTGCTTTGATTATAAAGGCACATTGTTACACGGCTTTATATTTATATTATTATTTATGTGTTATATTTGCTTGCAATGAGCTATTATACTGTGTGTGTGTGTGTGTGTGTGTGTGTGTGTGTGTGTGTGTGTTTGTTTCAAGATGAGTTAGGTAGCACATAAATCCAATAAATATATAAATATGCTTATTTTTTCAATACATTCTATCTTTAATTTTCTAGTAGGTGCTTATCAGAATTCTGCTTTTAGCAAATAAGGAAGCTGTCAGCAATTTTTGATGTGTCACACTTAGTTTTTTTCGAATGTGATGGGCTACCTGACCAGGGCTGCATACACCCAGATAAACGGTAGATGGCACCAAAGTGTATATGTTTTCATTTTAGAATATTGCAGAATCTTCCAAAATTCATATCTAGTTCTTTATCACCAATCAGTCATAATTACAGTCAAAAGCCATTGCAGCCTTTAAGTCTGCGATCATGTCACCATGCCTGTTTTGTAACCTTTTTTGTGGCAGTCATTAGGTGAATGCAGGGGTCGTAAAGTAAACACAGCGGTCATTAAGTGAATCCATTTTATGCAATGGCATTTTTTTGCCAGAAACTGTTAAGTAAATGCTGGAAACCAGAAAAAACATCGAAAATTGAAATTACGTGACTGCAGTTCGCTAAAAAAAACAGCTGCGAAAGTGAGCCGGTTGCCAAGAATCCAGAGTGCAATCATATGATTGTTGGGAACAGCTATTAGAACTTCAAAATTAGGTCATATAAGTAACTTTTTAGGGTACCATCATAACTTCAAATAGCTACTAAGCAATTGATCGTTAAGTGAGGACTATCACTTAACTTAAGTGGACTTACCGTAAGTAAGGCTGCTTTTTTCTTTCATGTTCTCTTTAAACTGACCTCTTTGGTTCAGAATGCAAGTGTAAAATGTTACATTTACAGAATGTTCCCTTTCCAACATCAAGAGATCATCAGATAGTTAAAATGTGCTGAGAGATAGGAACTGAAAAAACATCTTCTATTAGGCTCCTGTAACTTGGTTCCCTTGGCCCTATTGTGAAATTCAGATTATCAGAAAATGTTGATTTTTCTGAGCTCACAAAATTGTCACAGGCATGGGGTTTTTTTTGTTAAATAACGATAGACAAAATATTCAGTTCTTTTAAAAGATAAATAAAAAAATATTTCTGATTACATCTTTCACCCAAGGCAAATGTAGCCACCAAAGGACAGCTGGACCTTTTGCAAAGTTTCTGCAGTTGAGAGAAATATGTTTCTAATTAGAGGTGGATTTCTAGCTTGAGTCTTTAGGAGGTCATGCAATAGGAGTTACCGCTTTTGGCTCACTTCTGCCTGAATGCTTGTATATCCCTGGGAATGAAAATGTAATCCGCAATGTCACATACCTAAAATAAACTACTTATTTCACTGCATTTGCTAAAGTACCACAGATTTAAACAGTTAAATGTAGCATATCTTGGCAAGCGTTTTCTGTTAGAAATGGAGTGGGAATGATGTGAATGAAAATGTAATTTGGTTTTGTTTGGTTTTTAACTTGAATTTTCTCTGGCTGATAGAAGAGATACCCCAGATGAATTGTTTGAGTAGTTTTTAAATCTTTCTGCAGAAATGCACTGATTGCAGTGCAAATTTATGGTAGTCAGTGTTTTTACAGCTAAATAGAAACAATTCCTCTACATGGGAATTATGGGACCGGATCTTTAACATATCTGAACAATGGCATCCTAGAGAAGGCAGATCTAATTCTGTTAAATAAGCACTGCTAATTTCCATAAGTGTTTTGTCAGATAGGAAAACAACTTTTCTTTTCTACACACATCCCCCTCAATTTTGGTTCACCAAAAGACTCTTAGTCATGCACTCATTTTTATCACTTTACTCTCTGCATCATATTAGTACTTTTTAAAGTCTTATATTTCCTCCAATTTCTTCAAAAGGTTCAGACTTAGCCTTAAATTTCCTGTTATAAGTTTATAAAATCATAGATAGGTGGCTATTTAAACATTGCCTTTTAAAAGGGGGGAAACCTTCAAGCACACCTTGTTTTGTTGCACTTTGTTTTATTGTGCTTCTCTTTCACCAGCAAAAAGATTATAATTCACTGGAGGTCAGATAATGATTAGCATTTTTAGCAATAAAATATTTTTTTAAATTAAGACATGTACATTGAGGGGTTTTTTTGAGCTAATGCTATTGCACAGTTAGTAAGCTACTGTACACTTTATAAACATAACTTTTATATGCACTGGGAAACCAAAACATTTGTATGTCTCATTTTACTGTGATATTTGCTTTATTGTGGTAGTCTGGAACTGAACCAACAGTGTCTCTGAGATATGCCTGTATTGTACTCATTTTTATTACTTTATAGTAATTAAGGATATATTGAAAAATTATAACCTTCATGACATTATAGACCATGTGTTTACTTATTTCTTTCTACTCTTAATTCTTTCTATATGTCTTTCATGTATTGTGACTTATATCCTTTTCTAAAATGATCAATAAAATAATATTTTAAAAGAATCATAACTTCAAAACTGCTGGGAGTAAATGATGCAAGCAGTATAAAATATTATTTGATTGATTGATTGATTGATTGATAGGTATAAAATGGACAGGGGTATGAGTGGAATTTAATTATTTTAAATAATATAGATGCACATTTTGAAACATTGACTGTGAGTAAAGATTTCAATGTATCTCAGCATGCAATAGAAGAATGAACAAATTTTTAACATTTCGATTGATATTAGCTAATAAAAATAAAATATCTGGAATATTTTCAATATATTTTTAAAATATAAAATATACTTTTTAGCCAAGACGGATTAAATTCTGATCATATTTTGGTGTGTGACAAATATTGTAAAAATATTTTACATGCTGCAGTTCCATTTTAATTCTCCTTTGGAAATTAATTAGTTGGATTTTTGGAATAGACAAAAATCCAGTTCAAACTTAGGTTTGATTTTGAAAAGAATCTCCCTTGCTTCAGAGATTCATTCATTACACTCTAAGCTTGAATCTAAATATTCGTGTATATCTTTGAATGCATTGAACTCACAAAAGATGTAAATTGTGTTTAACACAAGAAATTTGAGGAAGGGAACTGAATATTTATAGTCAATTATGCTATGCTGTATATTAAACTGATGTATACTAATTTGAGCCAAATTGAGTCTGGCACTTTTATTTCAAAAGGAAAATACTAATAGTTGGTTTTATAATAGGCCACGATTATGACAACTTGACAACAACACACTATGATATAATTTCAGAAATGTCATATTTAGCAATGATGCCATGTTTGAAACAAATATGAGACTGCACATAATGTGTATACAGTCATATCACAATGCATATATTTCCATTTACCCCCTTGGTGCTTTCTCATTGTTGTCTACATTACTAATTGGTTGGAAGAATTAGATGAAATTTACTTTACCTTTTAGAGAGGATCATCTTTATCTAGTTTGATATAGTCCCCCCCCCCGAGGATATT